>VSMD01123364.1:0-31071 GCA_008750895.1 Mirza zaza
ATTCCTACCAATAGTTTGTATTAGCAAAAAAAAAAAAAAAAAAAAAAACAATTCAAATTCATAAATTGTGGCATATTAACACAATAAAAAATTAATGAGCTGCACAGAGAAACATGAATAGATCTTGGAAGCACAATATTAAGTGAAAGCAGTCAAGTCCCACAAGACTACATACAATATATTATTTTTTATTGACTACTTTAACAGGAAAAACTAAACAACTTATTGTTTTAAAACATACGTACACATAGATGGACTTCAAAATGGAATTAAAATAAAAAATAAAGATTATAAACTTTATTTCTTAACATAAGCTCCATCAAGTTCAAGACACTTTCGTAAGCAATGATATCAGCCATTTAGTCCATCCCTAAAGAACTGAGGGTCCTGGAACTTCAACCATGTCAATAAAGTCTTTTTTACATTATAAACTAAGGAAAAATGGGTGTCATTGAAAGATTTTTTTAAGATTATGCAACAAAAAGAAGTGAGACAGAGCCAAATCAGAACTACAAGGTGGATGCCTAATGGTTTCCCATCAAAATTCTCAGAAAATTTCCCTTATTTAATGAGAGGATTAAGCAGGAGCACTGTTGTGGTGCAGAAGTTATCTCTAGTGAATCTTTCCTGGGCATTTTTAAGTTTTCACCAACTTTCTCAAAACACTCTCATAATAAGTAAATACTGTCATTCTTTGCCCCCCCTCCCCAGAAAGTCAATAAAATGCCTTGAGCACCCCAGAAACTGTTGCCATGACTTGCTCTTGACTGGTCCTTTGTTTAGACTGGACTGCTTCCACCTTTTGGTAGCCATTGCTTTGATTGTGCTTTTTCTCCAGAATTATACTGGTAAAGCCATGTTTCATCTCCTGTTACAATTCTTTGAAGAAATGCTTCAGGATCTTCAGCCCACTTGTTTAAAATGTTTATTAAAATCTCTGCTTCTGTCTGCAGCTGAACTGGGTGCAAAGGTTTTGACACCCATCGAGTGGCAAATTTGCTCAACTTTAAGTTTTCAGTCAGAATTGTGAAAGCTAAACCAATTGATATGTCTATGGTGTTGGCTGTTACTTCTGCTGTTAATGGTTGATCCTCTTCAATTAGTGCATGAACAAGATGAATTTTTTTTTTCTTGCAAATTGATGTGGATGGTCTGCCACTGCAGGCTTCAAATTCAACGTTGTCTTATCCTTTCTTAAAAATTAACTGTCCATTTATAAACTGTTAATTTCTTTGGGTCATTGTCCCCATAAACATTTTCATAAAGCACCAGTGATCTCACCATTCTTCCACCCAAGCTTCACTATAAATTTGATGTTTATTTTTGCTTCAATTTTAGCAGAATTCATGTTGCTCTGCTATGAGGGTCTTTTCAAACTGATACCTTTCTTAGTACTTGAAACTAGAATCTGTTTAAACTTATTATAACAAGTTAGGATGAATTTATTTTGATATAATAAAAATTTAAATTTTGTTTTTTCATAATATATATTTTCATAAACTTTTGAAGACTTCTTTTATATAATAAAATGTATAAAATATAAAAGAACATAGAAAGCAGCAATGGATAATGCAAGTCATTGATTATATCTTAGTTCTTTTAGTGGATGGTATGTTTGTAAGTGGTTTATTATATTATTATTAATATAACAATTAATATTGTAATTATAATTAATATAATTAACATTATATTAATATTAACAATATTATATTATATTATAATATTAATATATTATATATTATAATATATAATTATATTATAATTATATAATATTATATTATAATATTATATTATAATATTAATATATTATAATATTATAATATTAATATTAATATACAATATTATATTATATTATAATATTAATATAGTATAAATAATATATTAGGAATTTTACATTCATATTAGTATTACTGTATCTACTTGTATTTGGCCAATATATTTAAATTTGATAAAACAAAAATAGGACAAAGTTTAAACAGCTAAGTGTAATTATTTTTTTAATAATGAGGCAATATCCACTTGCTTTATCAGATAGTTTATTTCACATAGCATATGAGAAGAAAGATACTTCATATTATTTTTCAACAGATATATTTTGCCTTTTCATATGAATTTTTTATTAAGCAAATAGCATATGTTGAAAAATAAGCAGTTTAATATTTGTTGGGTAGAGTAAAAGGCAGCTGATTTATTTTCCTTTTATACAGTCATGTAGGGCATGAAGTGTACATAAGAGTATGTATATTATTTAAGAGAAGAAAAAAGTACATTTTTGTGAAATGAAGTCTATGTTTTCATGTAAATTTTTATAGACTTAAAAAATATATTCTTGAATGTCAAAATTGAAAGTTTTGTATAGTCATTCAGATTTTCAGGATGTGTTTAATGGTCTTGTAACAGATTAATAAAAGATCTATTTTATGTACCTCAATAAAGCTTGAAATTGAATATTGTTTCCATGACATTGTTGGGTTCTTCATCATGTATGCATACCATTTACAAATGGATTGTTTTCCTTACAAAATTTTAAGTTGTCACTTTTATGTAGAATATCTTTACTCTTTCCAAAATAGCCAAACTTTTTAAAGAGTCATGTCTTTAGTTGTACTCATAATATTAACTAATTAAAGACTATTACTCTGCCAGTTTTAGGTACAGATTAACAATTCTGCTAAGAAGGGTATGAACCCTGAAGGAGTCAATCCATCAAGATGGATCTTGAATGGCTAACAGAATCTATATTCAAAATATAGCCAAGCAGCCATTTGCATACTAGAAGTCACATATGTAATCCGTATTTCCAAAAATGCTGGGGTAACCTTGGGACTTTCATAGCTGTCTATTCCTGCTGAAGGGAAAATCCCAAATCCCATTTTGACTGGACCTAACCAACAGACTGTGACCTGCGTCAACCAATCAGAACTAAACAAGTTTGCATCCCTTATTTGTATAAATGAACCAGAGTGGGAACCTGGATAGAAACTTTTTCTGTAACAACCATCCATCCCCTCCTTATCCTTTCAGAGTGCACTTTGTTTTGTATGGAAGGCTACATCTTCCCAGTTTGCAAATGGCTCTTGTTTTTTTTTTTTTAGGAAAATCCTTTTCAGTGGATTTGTTAACAAGGGGTATATAAGTTCTATCTGTGGCTAATGGAGCTTAAATGATTTAAAAAGAACAAAGTTCAGCAGAATACAAAAGCTTTAAAATGACCCATGTTACAAAACTACAACATGAGAATTGTAGTATTTTAGATATGGAAGAGGTCTTAGAGAGAATCTCCAAGTAATCCATCCAAGTAAGATTCTGTTTGCAAGATCAGACAAAAGCGACTCATTTACCAAACTAAATTAATACCTTTTGTTCAGTTAAACACATCTTTTTCTTAAATATGTAGCACAGTGATATACGAACCAAGTAATCAAAATTAGATACATGTTTATGATGTGCATATCAAACATGGCCTCAATTTTACTGTTATTCACTATGAGGTAAAATTCAATTATGGTAGAACATGTACATAAATTTCTCCCACATTCTTTGTGTGGAATCACTATGCTGTAAGGCAAATAGTTACAATTATAAATTATTAACAGTTTTAAAACTCATCAAGATAATCGTTGCTTCCGTACAGTCAAACCAGATGTAATTTTCTTCTTCTTGTTTTGTTCATGTTAATATGCTTTCATATATGTTCATGTTATATTATCAAGAGTTATGGAAAAGACCCCCTTGGTTAAAAATAAAACAAAATATATCTTAGAAACAGCCAGCAGGTGGGTTCTATAGCATAGACATACAAAACAGTAAATAGAATTACCTGGTAAAATTATATTAAAAAATAAGACTAAAAATTCAATAGGATACTCAACATATATTAATAATTGATATTTGATCCTGTACCACAAGTAAAACATTTAGCTAGTGTCTAGTGCATACTAAAACCAAAACCAACTAGATGAGAATAAGAATATCCATTCTTATTATGTCATTGCACTTTTTGCTTTTGGAAATCAGAGAGGTAGAGTTGGATATAGAACTCTCAAAAAGAAAAGGAAGACATTCTTAAGTAATAGGATTAAAGAAGGACGCTACTACATTAAACTTGTCAAATTTGTATAAAGAATCAAGTAAACTTGCAAAATTTTAGGCATCTCTTATTTTGATTGTTTTGTTTAGGATTTTTCCCCTTTTAAAGAAATTTTAATAAATTTAGGGGGTACAAGTGTTTTTTGTTACATGGAAGAATTGTATATGAAGTTAGGGCTTTCAATGTAACCATCACCAGAATAGTGCACATTGCACCCAATAGGTAGATTTTTATCTCTCACCCCCTCAAACTCCCCTTCTTAGTTTTCAATGTTCATTACACCACTTTATGACCATATATGCATACCTTATTGTGCACTAAACTAGCAACTTCAAATTTAAGAAGTCTGTGCTATTGTCATAAATTTTTTTGTAATCCATTATTACAATCTCAAAATCACTCTTCAAGACTGATTCTCAAATTCTTGTAACCTCCACTTCTTGGAATCATTCAAATAGAAAAACAAGAGAGAGTGTGTCTGTGTCTCTGTGTGTGTTTGCACAATTAAACTAAGTATCCATCAGAGGAGAAATTTTTAAGTAACTGATGTTAAATTTATACTAGAGTAAAACATAGCTATAAAATCTAGTCATGTATTATTACACATGTTGACCTGAAAAAGGTCTATGATACATTAAGAGAAAATATAGTATTTTGATTAATTCAATCAAAGTGATTAATTAAAAGAATGTGCGTGTATGGTATGACAGAAAGGAGATAGAGGGAAAGAAACTAAATATAATTATATTTGAAAAGCAACATAAAAATATTTATGTTCTAAATATTTACTTAAAAATGTGTCCTAATTTTGTTTCAAAACATATTCATATATGGAATATACCATAATTTCTTTTGCAAGAAGAGTATTAAAATGAGCATGTTGTGATCATCTCCCCTTTAGGCTCTAACTATAAAGATGTTCTGCTAAACATTCAGCAAAACACCTTTAAACAATGTAATCTGTACTCCTCTAGTTGCACAGAATTTAAAATTCACCATCCTCCTGAGCTGATTAATTACATATAAATTATATTTTCCATTGTGTGCAACTCAATAGATAATTAGATTTAATTGCCTTGTGAAAGAACGAGACTTGCATGCCAGAGAACAGGAGTTCCTAGTATATGAAATTAAAAATTTAAAAAGGTTTCAAAAATAATTTTAAAGCAACATTAGACTTGTAAAGTTCCTGATTATCCAGAAAATTTTGTATTTGCTGTGTCCACATTTAATAATACACATTTGCTCTTTAATTGGATTACTTCCAAATATTTTTATGTTAGAAAAACAGAGGAATCTGTATAATGTAAAAGTATTCACTTCCCTCATCTGCTCCTATGCTCAGAAAGACACCTTGTGTATTAACTGTATATAATCAATTTTCTCAATATTTTCTCTTTTAATTTTTTAGTTTATTAAAATTATCTGTTTCTTCTAGGCCATCCATGATTTATCTCCTTATATTAATATTTTCTAGATATATAGACAAGTTTTGAATGGATATTTTAAGCTTTTGTGACACTTTATAGTTAATTTCAGATAAGTTGAGTTTCTTCAATTCATGTAATATTAAGGATGAGTTTTTCTGTTTCAGTGACAGAACTTTGGGGTACTGTAAAGTAACCTCTTTTTATCCTGATAGTGCTCACCTACTTTTAGCTTTAGCTGCTGCAAACATATTTGGTAATGGGGTGACAGGGAGGAAGTAGAATGGTTATTTTCACCTATAAAAAAAAGATGATGAACACCTAATATATTTTGGATCTGGAATTAAATTCTGAATTAGTAGAGGAAGCAACCTCATTATACAATTAATATTTTCCCTCAAATTGCCAGTTATTATACCACATGCATCTTTACAATTGAAGCTTTTCACATGCAAGGTTGAACAGGGTAATATCTGTCCCATTATCCCATTGTCTTTATAAATTATATGCAGCCTGCTACCTAGGAAACTTGAGTGTAGGAGGAACTGTTCTGAGAGATTGCACATGGCTCCAGTTGCCAAGGAAACTCATGTGTTTTTCCCCCCTGTAAATGTGCAGAGCAGTTTCCTTGTTAAGAATTGGGTTAACAGTGTTCTCAAAGGAAAAACTGAGTAGGAAAGGTAGTAAGTTCTTTTCACAAATACAAACTGAGTTGTAATCTCTATATAAGCTGTAATGAATTGTTCTTGGCATGTATGCTTCAGTGATAAAAGTAAAAATTTGTGGATTATAACATATCATTTTTATCTGACAAAATTAAAATGTTAGAAAATGAAAATCTTGATATTAAGTGAAAAATATTAATAGACCATGTGAAGGTAGATAAAATAGATTTTCTGAATAATAAATGGCAGAGACTGTCAATGTATGATACATATGCAAATCCATGGGAATTTTGAATGTATATCTTTTGAAAGAATTTACATAAAATATTTTCCTAAAATGCTTTTATACCTAGCAATTCTAATTAATAACTTAAATTTAGTCCTCTTTCTTTATACCACTCTGTTGTTACTGTGCTAAGTCACCTATTTCACATTGTAATAGTCTATTTTGGAAATTCTTGTGTAATTAAAATACTCTAAAGTTTAAATCCCAAATTATTTATTATAAATGTTACTTCAGCATGATCTACTACAATTTGTAATTATTTCTTAAGTCCATCACTTATCAACTATGTTGAAAACTGTAGTTAAAATCTCCTAATAGTATTCTATTTTTTAAAAAGACCATAAAATAAGTACATACTATGGAAGGAAAAAAAGAAATGGTAATCTTTGCATGTAAAAAGTGACTTCTTGAAAATATCATCCCTATTCTTTATACTAAAAACAATCTTAGGATTCATATGGAACCAAAAAAGACTCCAAATAGCCAAAATAATCTATAACAAAAAGAACCAAGTTAGAGGCATCACACAACCTGACTTCAAAATATACTACAAAGCTATCTCCATATTGCTTTCCACAGAGGTTGAACAAGTTTGCAGTCCAACCAGCAGTATAGGAGTGTTCCTCTCTCTCCACATCCACGCCAGCATTTATTGTTTGGGAACTTTTTGATAAAGGCCATTCTCACTGGAGTTAAGTGATATCTCATTGTGGTTTTGATTTGGATTTCCCTGATGATTAGAGATGTTGAACATTTTTTCATATGTTTGTTGGCCATTATTCTGTCTTCTTTTGAGAAGTTTCTGTTCATGTCCTTTGCCCATTTTTTGATAGGGTTGTTTGATTTTTTCTTGCTGATTTTCCTGAATTCTAAATAGATTCTAGCTATCAGCCCTTCATCAAAAGTGTAGCTTGCAAAAATTTTCTCCCATTCTGTGTGTTGTCTATTTGCCCTCTTGACAGTTTCTTTGGCTGTGCAGAAGCTTTTTAATTTGATCAGGTCCCATTTGTTTATTTTTGTTGCTGCTGTGATTGCCTTTGGGGTCTTCTTCATAAATTCTTTGCCTAGGCCAATGTCTAGAAGAATATTTCCAACATTTTCCTCTAGAATTCTAAGAGTTTCACACCTAATGTTCAAGTCTGTTACCCAGCCTGAGTTGATTTTTGTGAGAGGTGAAAGGTGTGGGTCTTGTTTCAGTCTTCTACATGTAGCTATCCAGTTTTCCCAGCACCATTTATTGAATAAAGATTCTTTTCCCCAGTGTATGTTTTTGTCTGCTTTGTCGAAGATTAGTTGGCTATATGAGGATGGTTTTATATCTGGCTTCTCTGTTCTGTTCCACTGGTCAATGTCCCTGTTCTTGTGCCAGTACCCTTAAAGCGATACAAGTAGATCTACCATTTGATCCAGCAATTCCACTACTGGGCATCTACCCCAAAGATCAAAAGTCATTTTATGAAAAAGACACCTGCACTCAAATGTTTGTAGCAGCACAATTCACAATTGCAAAGCTGTGGAAACAACCCAAGTGTCCATCAATTCATGAGTGGATTAATAAAATATGGTATATGTATATCATGGAGTACTACTCAGCTTTAAGGAATAATGCTGATATTGTTCCTTAAAGGTGATACAAGAGGTGATATAGCACCTCTTGTATATTCCTGGATAGAGCTGGAACCCATTCTAGTAAGTGAAGTATCTCAAGAATGGAAAAATAAGCACACATGTACTCACCAGCAAATTGATATTAATAGATCAACACCTAAGTGGACATATAGGAATAACATTTATCGGGTGTTGGGATGTTGGGTGGGGGGAGGAGGGGATGGGTATATACAACCACAAGTAAGATGTAAACGTTTGGGGGATGGACACGCTTGAAGCTCTTATTCGAGGGGGTCAGGGGAGCATGGGCAATAGATGCAACCTTAACACTTGTACCCCATAATACACTAAAAAATATATATATATATACTACAAAGCAGTAGTAACCAAGACAGCATGGTACTGCCATAAAAACAGACACATAGACCAATGAAACAGAATAGATTGCCCAGAAATAAATATATACATTTATAGCCAACTCATTTTTGGCAAGAGTGCCAAGAACACACATGGGAGAAGACAGTCTTTTCAAAAAAATTGTGCTTGGAAAACTGCATATCCACATGCAGAAGAATGAAACTAGATCCTTATCTCTCACCTTATATAAAAATTAACTCAAAATGAATTAAATATTTAACTGTAAGACCATAAAACTATCAGAAGAAAGCACAGGGTAAATCTTTCATGACATTGGTCTGGGCAAGGATTTTTTCAATAGAATCTCAAAAGCACAGGCAAAAAAGGAAAAACCGACAAATGGGCTTACATCAAACTAAAAGCTTCTGCACAGCAAGAAAGACAATCATTAGAACAAAGAGACAACCTACAAAATGGGAAAAAATATTAGCAAACTATGCATCCAGCAAGGGATAAATATCCAGAATATATAAGGAACTCAGCGAAATACCAAAAAAAAAAAAAAAAAAAAAAAAAACCACAAACCCCCTCCCAAAAAAACCAATCTGATTTTAAAAATGAGCAAAATACATGAATAGACATTTCTCAAAAAAAGACATACAAATGGACAGTGGGTGTATGACAAATGCTCAACATCACTAATTGTCAGGTGAATATAAATTAAAACCACAGTGAGATATTACCTTACCCCAATTATAATGACTATCATCAAAAAGGCAAAAAATAACAAATGCTTGAGTGATGAGGAGACTCTTATACCCTATTGGTGAAAATTTAAATTAGTATACCCATGAAAACAGTATGGAAATTCCTCAGAAAATTAAAAATAGAACTACCATATGATCTAGGAATTCCACTACTGAGTATATATCCAAAGTAATTGAAATCAATATGTCAAAAACTGATCTGTATCTCATGGTTAGTGCAGCACTATTCCCAATAGCCAAGCGATGGAATCGACTTAAGTGTTTATCAACAGATGAATGGAAAAAATGTAATATGTATATAAAATGGAATACTATTCAGCTATAAAAAGGAAATACATTGTCATTTGCAGCAACATGGATAAACTTTGAGGACATAATGTTAAATAAAATAAGCCAGGCACAGAAGAAAAATATGACATGATCTCATCATAAGTGAAATCTAAATTAGTTGATTTCATAGTAGAGAGTAGAATAGTGGTTACTAACTCAAAGAAACCAGAAAAAAATTCAGTAAATGAATTAAAAATTTATTAATGAGATAGACATATTAAAATAGAACCAAATAGAACTTCTTGAAATGAAAAATTCATTTACGGTTATACAAAACACAGTGGAAATTCTTAAGAATAGACTAGACAAGGCAGAACAAAGAATAGCAGAGCTTGAAGAAAACTGTTTTTAATTAATTAATTCTTTCAAAATTAATGAACAATTAAGAGGAATGGACAAAGTCTATGAGAATTATGGGATTATATAAAATGGCCAAATATTAGAATCATAGATATCTTTGAGGGTGAAGAAGAAAATGCACAAGGGCTGGAAAACCTATTTGAGGGAATAATTAAGGAAAACTTCCCTGGTCTTGATATAGATTTATACATTGAGATACAAGAAGCTCAATGAAAACCTGGGAGACTCATCTCAAAGAGGTAATCACCAAGACACATAGTCATCAGACTGGCCAAAGTCAACACGAAGGAGGAACTCCAATGAGTCGTAAGAAGAAAGCATCAAGTAACTTATGAAGGAAAACCAATCTGGATAACTACAAACTTCCCAAAGGAGACCTTACAAGCATGAAAGAATTGGAGCCCCATCTTCAGTCTTTGTAAACAGAACAACTGCAAGCCTGGAATTTTGTACTCTGTAAAACTAAGTTCCGTAAATGAAGGAGAAATAAAGACTTTTCCAGAAAAGAAAACACTGAGAGAATTTGTCAAGACCACACCTGGTCTGCAGGAAATACTCAGAGCTGCATTATACATGGATCAGCACAATGGTCATCCACCAGTGTAAAACCAACCAAAAGCTAGAGCTCAGAGCTCGTATAAAACAATAATACAAGAGGTAAAACAAACAAAGTACTACCCAATCAGATGAACAGAACAGCAACCTATATATAAATTCTATCAATCAACATGAACGGTTTAAATTCAACACTCAAGAGACATATCCTGGCTGAACTATTTTAAACAAATACAAGCTGAGTATCTGCTGTCTCCAGGAAACACATCTAACCCACAAGGACTCTTACAGACTCAAGGTTAAGGAATGGAAAAAAATGTTTCATGCAAATGGTAACCAAAAGAAAGCAGGTGTGCCATTCCTGTATCAGATAAAAATGACTTCAAATGAACAATAGTAAAGAAAGAGAAGGCTGACCATTATATAATGGTAAAGAGAGCAATTCGATCAAAGACAAGACAATCCTAAATATTTATGCACCCAACATAGGAGCTTCCAGATTCGTAAAGCAAATTCTACTAGATCTAAGCAAGGAGATAAACAGTAGCATCATAATTTCTGGGGGTTTCAACATCCCACTGACAGAACAAGACAGAACCTCCAAGCAGAAAATAAATTAAGAAACACTAGACTTAAACAGGACTCTAGAACAAATGGCTTAACACACATTAACAGAACATTTTATTCCAAACCTATGAAATGTACATTCTTCTCATCAGCATATGGAACATTCTCCAAGATTGATCATATTTTAGGCCACAAATCATGACTCAATAAACACAAAAAAATAAAAATCATAGAATGTATTTCAGATCACAGTGGAAAAAACTAGAAAGCAACACCAGGAGAAAATCCAATTTCACACAAAGTCAAGAAAATTAAACAACTTCCTGATTATTGGATCAATGACAAAATTAAGATAGAAATCAAAAGATTCCTAAAACTGAGTGGCAAAGGGGACACAAGTTATTAAAAACTGTGGGATTCAACAAAAGCAGTCCTAAGGGGAAAATTCATAGCCTTAAATGCCTACAATAAAAAGACTAGGTGGGGAAGATCATCCCTTCATGTGGGTGGACACCATCACAAAAACTGAGATAAAGCAAATATGTTGAGCTATCTGCTGGAGCTGGGCACATTCTTTCTCTCCTATCCTTGAAAAACAGCTCCAAGCTTCCTGGTCTTTGGATTCCAAGACATACACACAAGTGGCAGCACAGGTTATTAGGCCTTCGGCCTCAAACTGGGAGTTATGCCATATTCCTTCCTGGCTCTGAAGAGTTCAGGGATGGAGTGAGACACACTGCTGACATCCTAGGCTCTGCAGCTTGTGCACAGCCTATCATGGGACTTCTTGACCTTCATAATCATGTGAGGTGATCTGCCTAACAAATCTGTCTATCTTTCTGGAGAAGCCTGAGTAATACAGATGTTAATCTCAATGACTAATCAGGAAAATCCAAATTATAATACTACAATTTTCATTTTTTGTCACTTCAGCAATAGTTTAAAATTGATAATTTTTAGTATTTACTGGAAAAAAATACTATACAATAAATTGGAATGAAAATTAGTGCAATTTATTTGAAATAAAATTTGATGGTATTTATTTAAATCAAAAATGTTTGTATCCAGGAATTTGCTTCAGGTTTCTTAATATATGCATAAGCTTCTTGACTGTGGAGAACCCAGGACTACAATTCCTGCACAGAAACCTCAGTGAAGCAGCTGTCCCTTCTTGAAATTCTTTAACAGCAGAATTGAGCCTTAGCCAGTTTGAAACTTCTGCCCAGGAATTTAAGCCCAGAGAGAATTGACACAATGTGTATGGACTGTGAAAGGTCATTTGTGGTGTCAGTGATGAGAATAAAAGTCTAGTACTGTAGTGAAGGTCATTCGTTGTCATTTAGGCATAATGTTTGTATACTTTATGTTCAGAGTGATAATTAAATTCTTATCATTTAATTCTCAAAAGATGCACAAGACTGTGATGTAATGAACATTAGCTTTTCCTTTCCTTCTTTTCTAACTTTTTTAGACTTGGTTTTCTATAATTCCTGATGATGCTCCAAACCATGCAGCATTCTTGTGCCAAAGTATTTTTCTTCCCAAGATAGCTAAATTGGTTCATGTTATTGGTATGAAGAATCTTGACTAGGGCAATGCACCTTCCTTTGGGACAACAATCTTACATTTACTAATCTAGATATATAGAGATACTTTAAAAATGTGCAAAATCCTAAGTTCAATGCTATATTGCTTATAATCAAGACAATATGAGACAGCTTTTATAGGGTGATGTGAGATACGTTATAGCATTCTCACACAATGAAATGTAATACAGACATAAGAAAGACATTCATTTGTATGTATATTATTTGGCATCTTAAAACAGTTCCAAAGCAGGATATGCATGACCTCATTTTATAAAAAAAAAAAGACAGAAAAACCTACACATGTGGACATATGTATGGCTGTCTAGAAAAATAAAAAATATGTATGTGGGTATCTGTTAAGGAAATAGGTATATCACTTACATACTAATCACTTACATACTAATTTATTAAAATTAGTATGTTATCACCTACATACTAATTTATTAAAAGTGGTTATTCCCTTCACCTACGTATGAAATGATAATTTTTTTATTTTTATTTTTTTTATTTCAGCATACTATGGGGGTACAAATGTTTAGGTTACCTATATTACCTTTGCCATACCTGAGGCAGAGCTTAAAGTATGTCCATCCCCCAGACAGTGTGCACCACACCTATTAGGTGTCAATATACTCATCCCCTCCTCCCCCTCCCATCTGCCTGACACTTGATGAATGTTATTACTAAATGTACACATACAGGTATACAGGTACCATGTGAGGACACCTAGGTGGGGGCATCTGTGAGAAACAGGCTCCCACCACGTCATTTCTGTCAATGCCTTGATCTTGCACTTCTCAGCCTTCATAACTGTGAGAAATGAATTTCTATTCTTAATGAATTATCCAGTCTCTGGTATTTTGTTATACCAGCACAAATGGACTAATACAGCAATTTCATTTTGAATTTCTCACACTTCCATGTTTTTCTTTTTCATATTTCATCTATTCATTATCACCATATGTTTAATTAAGTCCTAGAAAATATTTATAACAGCAGATTTAGGGCTTATATTTTTCTTGAGCTAATTCTAATATATAAATTATCCAAGTGTTAATTATAGTACTCTCTCTTTATTAGCAGGAAGTGTGTTAGTCCTTCAAAATAGAGATACATTTTACCTGTTTTCGAGATAAAGAAATTTAAATTAAGAAAGGCTGAGATATTTGCTTATTGTGAGAAAGTAAGTGATAAACAAAAATGTATTTTAACCCACGTGTTCTGATTTTATATCCAGGGCATTGCTACTATATCACAGCTGCTTTGAAAATGAATATCACCAGGTAAATATGGATTGGGATATGTTTTCTAACTCAATGGTTTATAAACTTGTCAGTTCTTAGGCTAATAAAATTGCAAATACTTTGTAGGAAATAACATGTGGGTGATAGTTGGTTGTATTTACCTAAATATTAAACATGTCCATAGAGAAAATATCAATGATAATAATCTACTAGCATTACTATTAATAAAAGGAAGGTTATATAATCACCAAAATGATCTAAACAAACATACCATTTCACAATAAAGGAAAATTCCATCAAATGAACAATTTTTGTTTTATAAAAATTGCACATTTTTGTACTTCACTTGGCCATGAAGTGGAGTCTACTTCAATGTGGATCATGGCCTGTCTGAAGACAGGTGTTTGTAAATAACTGACAGTACTATTTTATTATATAGACATTATTAGAGCATTTTCTATATGTCTGCAGCATTCTCAGTGCTTACAGTCGTTAATTCTTTTAAATATCATAACTATAATACATCCAGAATTAGATTTTTATCACATTCCCCTTTTTACAGATGATGAATCTATTGCATAAAAAAATGAAATGCTTTGCCCAAGGTCACACGACTAATGAATGGCAGCTCAAAGATTGACACTCAGGGAATCAGGATCTTAAACTTTGCTCCTTTTCTCTGATGATTTCTTTTCAAAATGGGAATCTGAGGTGAAAGTAGATATGTGCCATGAATAATGTTTTAGAAGTTATTTTTTTTAAATCAATTTCTGAATGGATATATATTTTTCCCCACAATGTATTATTATGTTAAAAGAGAAATATTTTACTCCTAGTTTTTCAAGTTTTGAAATTGTCTTAGGTAAAATAATAATGTACTATATAAAATGGAAAAATGGCATTTTTTTCTAGTTCTGCATTTCTAGTCATAAATGAAGGTTAATATTTGAGAACACATGGGAGAGTACATCATTAAAATAGATAATGCTCACTGCAAACAGATAGAATTCAGAAGGTTAAAATTTCAGTAAAGATTAGTCTTAAAAATGTAGCCTCTAAAAAAATTAATCTAAATTCATGGTGAAAGAAGCATTCAAAATAGCTCCCTGAAGTGAAGTCATGCATCAAAGAGAATGATGATATAGTTCTCAAATGCAAATAGGAAGTATTGATTCAGGATAGCAGCTTATGTGTAAAAAGGAAAGAAATAAATGTTATTCTTCCAATTTCTATTTCATAAGAAAATTAAAATTGATTTTCTAATTAAAATGTACTTATTAATAAACTAAACAATTTATGTAACAGAGAACAATTAAGTATATGTGCCCTTTATCATTGAAAACTGTGAGCTTGAAAAATAGGAGGAAAGAATAATTTGCAAATAGGTATATCAGAGTATCTATATTTTTTATGTCCTATATTTCCAATCTTTTAGGAAGAAGGCATTTAAATAACTTAAATTAATTTAAACAAATGGAAATTATTGATTTGCTCAGATTTTGGTGGAAAAACACATTTACTTGGAATCAAAAGCAGAAGGAAAGAAAAATTATTAGGATATTTTGCTGCACATTCTTTCATGTAAAAAAAAACAAAACAAAAAGTAAGCTTGCAGATATTAGTATTTCTCTTTTTGCATGCCTAGTTATCAAGGCATGATAACCATTAATAAAATTGGTATACAGAAGGCTATCCCCCAAATATATTTAGTAGTAGAAAAGTATAAGAATGACTCTAATCTAAGTTTCAAACCATGAAAATGTTATGGTTGAATTTTGACTTCTAAATAAAATTTGTATTAGAACTGCACTGTGCAACTCCTGCGAGATGCTAGTCTCAACCTTCTACATCTGGCCCTTCAGAACTCAGCCTAGTCTATTTTCTGTTGCATCACGAAGGAGGCATAATCGAATCAACAAACTTGCACTGTGATATGTGGTTGACTTGACTCAACTGCTCTTTGAGATCAATTATTAAATATCACATCCCATGTCTTTGAATTGGAACGTTTAAAACTTGCATTATTATTGTTCTACCTTTCTTTTTATGCTGCCCTCTGCTTTTTTAAAATTCTGTTCCTCTTTTTCTGCCTTCTTTTGTATTATTTGAATATTTTAGCATCCCATTTAAATGTATTTATTAGCTTTTTGTCTTTCTTTTCATATTATTTTTGGTGGTTACTATTGGGTTTATAATTTATATGTATTAAACTTAGTCCAATTTATTCAAAATCATCATTCTCCTATATTTAATGTGTCATTTATTTTCTCTAGGTGTTTCCAAACTATTGATGTTAATGATATACCTGGGCATAATTTTCTTTGAGTTTCTTATATTTAGGGTTTGTTGAGCTTCTTGAATCTCACAATTTGAGTATTAACAGTTCTGGGATTGCCTTTGGGGTCTTCTTCATAAATTCTTTGCCCAGGCCAATGTCTATAAGAGTATTGCCAATATTTTCTTCTGTAATTCTTATAGTTTCATGCATTAGGTTTAAGTCTGTTATCCACTGTGAGTTGATTTTTGTAAGAGGTGAGAGTTGTGAATCTTTTTTCAGTCTTCTACATTTGGCTATCCAATTTTCCCAGTACCATTTATTGAATAACGATTAAATAAATAAATGCAACCTGATAAATTAAAAAGTTTCTACACAGCCAAGGAAACTATCGTGAAAACAAATAGACAATATACAGAATGAGTGAAAATATTTGCATTCTACACATCCAATAAAGGGCTGATAACTAGAATCTATATAGGACTCAGGAAAATCAGCAAGAAAAAATCAAACAACATCACCATTAAAAAGTGGGCAAAATACATAAACAAAAACTTACAAAAGAAGACAGACTAATGGCCAAAAAACATGTGAAAAAATGTTCAGCATTTCTAATCATCGGGGAAATCCAAATCAAAACCACAAGGAGATATCATTTAACTTCAGTGAGAATGGCTTTTATCAAAAAGTCCCCAAACAACAAATTTTGGTGAAGATGTAGAGAGATAAGAACATTCATACACTACTGGTGGGACTGCAAACTAGTACAACCTCTATGTATAGTAATGTAGGGTTACCTCAAAGAGCTAAAAGTAGAACTACCATTTGATCCAGCAATCCCATTCCTGGGCATCTACCCAAAGGAAAAAAGACATTCTATAAAAAAGACATCTACACTCCAATGTTTATAGAAGCAAAATTCACAATTGCAAAGATGTGGAAACAACCCAAGTACCAATCAATACGCGAGTGGATTAATAAAATGTGGTATATGTATACGATGAAATACTACTCAGATACAAAAAACAATGCTAATCTAGCACCTCTTATATTATCCTGGATAGAGCTGGAGCCCATCCTACTAAGTGAAGTATCACAAGAATGGAAAAATAAGCACCATATGCACTCACCATCAAATTAGTACTAATTGATCAACACTTATGTGTACATATGGTAGTAACATTCATCAGGTGTCAGGTAGGTGAGAGTAGGGAGAGGGAATGGGTATATTCACACCTAATGTGTGTGGTGCACACTGTCTGGGGGATGGACACACTTCAAGCTCTGACTCGGGTGGGGGAAAGTCACTATACGTAACCTAAACATTTATACCTGTGTAATATTCTGAAATAAAACAAAAGAAGTATATTACCCACCTTACATCAGCCCTGGATATTATCAAATTTCTAAATGTTTGCCAATCTTACAGTTATTATTTTGACTTACATCTCTTTAAATATGAATGGTGTTAAACATCTTGTTTATAGATTTATAACATAATTTTTTACAGATAATAATGAACTGCTTGGCCATATCTTCTGCCTATTTTTCTCCTAAGGTACATATTTTTTCTTTCTGATTTCTAAGAGTCCGTAGTGCCTTACAAATAAACATATTGATGCATCCATTTTCAGGAAAAATAAGATACATTTCTTTAGTTTATTTGAAATCAATTTTAATGATTTTAAGTTCTTCTCTTTTTTTAAAGTAGTTTATTACTTACCATGAGTGTTTAATTTCAGAAATCCACAAGTCAAGTGCTGAATACACAGGAAACAAAATATATCTCTTGGTATCAAAGATCATATAATCTAGTGTTTAAGAATTCAAACATAAAAAGAGATAATTTTAAAAATAAATGAAAATGTATCAAAAGCTTTGAGTGGTGTGATATGGGACTACAAAAAGGAAGGATGCCATCTGCCAAAAACAAACAAGCAAACACGCACGCACACACACACACACGCAAAAATCTGAAAATCCTATAAGGCTTCAGAACAGAGCTGAAGTTAAAGTTTCACAAACACCATAATGGTAAGCACACGACACTATGCATTTGCCAAAACCCATAAAAGTTCAAAGCACAAAGAGTGAATCTTAACAGAAGCCAATTTATAAAATCACTTAGGAGATTAGGGATGCCAAGATGGAATGCAAACTGAGATGAGACAAAGTAATAGTGTAGCAAATGTGTGAAACCACTTCACTGGCCATGGAGAAAATGGTGCTAACCTAAGTCATTTGGAATTGAGTGGAATCTAAGACTAAAGGCAACATAAACAACATATAAGCACTACACTCCCTCATCCTTTCTTACAGTGGTAAGGGTTAAGTATTCTGCAAATGTTGTACATATATGCAGAGCTTGAAAAATTAAGTAAATGGATGGTCAGTAGTGGGAGGCAGGTTTCTCACTGTTGGAGTGAGAGATTACACTGAGCAAGGACGGGAAGGAAGCTAGAAGAAGCTACATGGTAATTGCCTAGGTTTGGCTAGGTATGAACTCATGATTATTTTAATATAGATAAGATTGCATAGAGAAATATTAATAAATATGTGCATATGATGGATTAATATATGTGATGAGTAGAATAATAAGCCCTCCTAATAACTACAGCTCCTAATTCCCAGAACCCGTGAATATGTTATATTACATGGTAAAGGGGGATTTAATTTGCAGGTAGAATTAAGATTGCTAATCAGTTGAACATGATTATCCTGGATTATCTGAGGGGGCTGGATGTAATTATCTCAGGGGGCTGGGCTTGTAGTCACAAGCCAAGAAATGAAAGCATCCTCCAGAAGGTAGAAAAACAAGAAAATTCATTGTCCTATAAATCCTCTAAAAAGCAATGCAGCCCTTCTGACGCCTTGATTTTAGCCCATTGAGACCTATTTCAGATTTTTGACATCTAGAAAAATGAGAATAAAGTTGTGTTGTTTCAAGCCAGCAAGTTTATAATAATTTGTTATAGCAGCAATAGGAAATTATATATATAATACATATACATACACACTATACATATATATTTCCTTGTTTTGACAGCCAAAATGGCTTGGAAGCAACCACATCCCACTTGCAATGAGTGTACATAGTGCCCAGATCTTGGTTTTTAATATTATTCTCCAATAAAAGGAACCAAGGCTCTTTGAAAAAATACCTGACTTGAGGACTGGTCAGAAAATATACAATATGGGCCTGGAGCATTTTATAGCATCAAAAAGTAAAGAACTCCCCCATTGATGGGGGTATGACAAAGACTCACAAAAGCCAATGGAAAGAGTTCCTAGTGGCTGAAGTGGAACAATCTGAACAACAAAATAATGACATATTGAATTATAATGCAAAATATAAAATAAATTTGAGTTCACATTAATAAAATTGATTGATTAAACAAATAAATGGAGGGGAAGAGACAAATCTCCTGGCTAGAATTCCAAATAATTTATGTAGAAATTCCACCTTCAAGGAAATAAAGCATAACTCCCCGTTTTTTTTTTTATTGTCGTTTTTGTTTTTTTTTTTTGAAGACAGAGTCTCGCTTTGTTGCCTGGGCTAGAGTGTCATGGTGTCAGCCTAGCTCACAGCAATCTCAAACTCCTGGGCTCAAGCGATCCTCCTGCCTCAGCCTCCCGAGGAGCTGGGACTATGGTATGGGCACTTGCCACCACACCCAACTAATTTTTTTCCCATTTTTAGTTGCCTGGCTAATTTTGTGTTTTCTATTTTTTAGTAGAGACAGGGTTTCACTCTTGCTCAGGCTGGTCTCAAACTCCTGACCTCAAGCAATCCTCCTGCCTTGGCCTCCCAGAGTGCTAGGATTGAGCCACCATGCCCTGCTACTCCCCATTCTTTAGTGTGGGGGGGGGTGTGTAATAATTTTTTTCCAAAGAGTAATGTGTGGAAGGAGTGGATGTGTGTATGTGTGTGTGTGTGTGTGTGTGTGTGTGTGTGTGTTGGAGGGGTAAGTTTACAGTAGAAAAAACTATATCAGACCAAGGCTTACATCGTGAGGGATAGGTCACGTTGATAGTATGTACCTTGATATGCTATGATGAGAATGCACTTTACTTATGTGGTCTTTCTTTCTCCATCTAACTCATAACCTTAGTCTAACCATGAGAAAAAAAAATAGACAAATTACCACTGAGGGACATGCTAGAAAGTACCTGACCAGTTCACTCCAACACTGTCACGGTCATAGAAACAGGAAACACTTGGGAGCCAAAGAAGATATGATGACTAAATGTAACGTGGTATGCTTGATGGGATTCTGGAGCAGAAAAAGGACATTACATACAAACTAAAGAAACGTGAACAGAATATGGACTTTAACTAATAATAATGTATCAATATTGGTCATTAATTGTGACAAATGTGCATACTGATGTAAGATTTTAAAACATGAAAAACTGGGTGTGGAGTATGTGGACACTCTGATTGTAGTGGTGATTTTCTATAAATATAAACTATTCTAAAACAAGGTTATTTAAAGGGAAGTGTATTTAGTAAACCTGGAAAATGAAAAAGAAAAAATACATTTCAGGCAAAGGTAACACTAATAATGTGGTGAGGATATGTCATATTTAGTTAGCACTGAGAATTTTTATACGAATAGAGTATACACTGCTTAAAGTTTAGTAAGAATAAAAGACTAGGGAGATAAAGATATGGCTTGAGTTAGAATACTTTTGAATAATAGAAAATCAGTCTCAATTATATGGAACCAATTTGGGCTATTAAACAGGCTGTCTCATGATGAAACTTACATTTGTGAAAAAGATATACTGGTGGCAATGTGAAGGATGATGTAAAAGGAAAAAATGGGAGATGAAAGAAGGGAAATAGGACAACAGTTGTCAGTATCAGGGATATGTTTCCATCATAGCCTAGGAAAGACATATTGAGATCCCAAGCCAATCTAGCAGGATGAGGTGAGAGACTGTAGGGACACAGGTACTGCAAATTCAAGAGGCAGGTATTTCAAAATCTCTGTTCCCATTAGTCAGTTAAATCTAGCTGTGTTTGAAAATATGAGAGCAGTGGTTCCCAATTTTGGATGTGTATCAGCATCATCTGGGAAACATGTTCACATTTCAGAGTTCCAGTTTCTGTTCAAACAGAATAGCTTGTGGAACAACCAAGGGAGGGTCAAGGAAATACAAATTTTTAAAACATATTATGTAGATAATTTAGAATAAAAAAGTAAAGATACAAAGATCTCAACCTAAGAATTACATCATTTTTTGTGTGACTAAATCAAACAAAAAAAAATGACAAAAAATTATTTGAAGGACAATCCAATAAACTCTATTGTGAACACTTGTTTATTTGTTAAATTTCTTTTCTGTTACAAGAGGAAATGTAATTTATGTAATTATTATTGTAATAGTTCACTCCAAAGCATTTAGTCAAATTCATTCAGTGTTTTTATATACATCAAGTCACATTTGCAGCATCAAAATGGAATGAGAGAATATATTCATACTGACTCACATAAGCCAAAAATCAGAAGACAGTTTCTTATTTAAAATAATGGATGTATTTGGATTTTGAATACAAATGCATCTGAAGTGGTTTTTGAAAGCTAATGTCATGAGATCGTTCATTTGTCCTTTGTTAATGTACAACACTAATGACATCTGCAATTTGAAATGCATTAAATTGTGGTTGACTATTTCCTTGTGTACATATTTCAGCTCTGAAAATTAACTGAGGCTCAATAATGTACTATATTCTGTCTTTTTTCCAATTATTCTATTATGCAGATCTAATGTGAAGACAGATCAAAGTTTTGTATTTGAACATGAATTTTTACATTTGAAAGTAGAGTTATATGGTGTTTATGATGGGAGATACTTTCTAAATGGACGAACATTTAGAAAAAAAAATTGAGGTATTTTTAATTTAAAATAGAGCTCTGTGAAAATCTCATTCAAAAGAAAAAAAAACACCTCATGTGTTCTGTTAGAAGCAAGCAGCAAGATGGGATCTTAGAAATCATTTACTCGACCTCTTCATTTTACAAACAAGGTTATTACATTGTAGATAAGCTAAGCATCTTTCTAAAGATACTGATCCTATTAGTGATAGAATTACAACTGTCACCAATGCAATCTAAATTTTTATAAAATCATCTTGCAAAATTTCTTCTAGGTTAGGAAGGAGGCAGAAAGAGTAAAGAGAAAGAAAAATTCAAATATTTACTTTTTCATTTAAAAAAAATTGCTAAACATGCCCCCATCTATGATGGTTTGGACACCGTCCTGTTTGTTAGGCTGAAACTTTATTTACTGGGATATGTTTTCGTCGATGGTTCTGGATCAGAGGTAGCCAAAAGAGATGTGTTGTAAATAAGTAAAGCAACAGTCATTCTCTGAAGGTTGTCAGGGTCAGATGCAGAGATCAGCATATACAGAGTTTTGATCGCTACCAGCTTGCCTGTATTCTCCTCTGCTTTGCATCCATCTATTTTTCCTAGCCACCAGCACTGACGACTAGTCATGGCCTCAATGTCGGTTAATTAAGACAGAGAGATTGAAGAGCATTTGAGGATCAAATTTACATGCCAGGAGCTTTTGATGGGGCCAGTGTAAGGCTGACCTATGCATTTAATTTTGGATGTGTGCATGTTTGTTTTCCTTATTTGATATTAATATCTACTTTAGAACAATTTCTGAACGTTGGCTATCCACTTTTTGCCAGGTAAAGCAGAATTATTCTTTCATTCTGTTTCTCAGCCAGAACTATAAACCAATAGCAAACTTTTTTTTCTTCTTGCACCTTGGTATTTATGAGTACATTCATCCAGGACCGAGGCTAGCTTCATGCATCTTCTTAGACTTTGTGTACTTTCTGGTTCCCTTCCCTTCATCAAGTGTTTATCATGTTCTTCCATCTTAAAGATCCAATTTACAATTTCACCCTCCAAAAATGTGGTAAACTTTGTTATTAGGTTGGTGCAAAAGTAACTGTGGTTTTAGCATTGTTGAAATTTGCCATTTGATACT
This sequence comes from Mirza zaza, assembly GCA_008750895.1. Classification (NCBI taxonomy): domain Eukaryota; kingdom Metazoa; phylum Chordata; class Mammalia; order Primates; family Cheirogaleidae; genus Mirza; species Mirza zaza. The sequence goes on from VSMD01123364.1 coordinate 23,132, forward strand.
GGAATACATTTTTAAATAAGTGTGGTTATGTTATACATCATTTTAATGCACAATTATTGTTTATGTTTTTTGGCTAATGACTTATTACTTGATGTTTATTTTATATTTATTTTAGACTATGGAAATGATGTTAGACTAAAAGCAAATTAGAGCGATTTTCTTATTTGAGTTCCAAATGGGTTGTAAAGCAGCAGAGACAACTTGCAACATCAGTGCTGTTTGTCCCAGGAACTGCTAACGAATGTTCTGTGCAGTGGTGGTTCAAGAAGTTTTACAAAGGAGATGAGAGCCTTAAAGATGAGCAAAGTGGCCTGCCATCCGAAGTTGACAATGACCAATTGAGTTCAATCATCAAAGCTGATCTTCTTATAACTATGTGAGAAGTTACCAAAGAACTCAAGGTTGACCATTCTATAGTCATTGGGCATTTGAAGCAAATGGGAAAGGTGAAAAAGCTTGATAAATGGGTTCCTCATGAACTGACCAAAAATCAAAAATATCATCGTTTTGAAGTGTCATCTTCTCTTCTTGTACACAACAACGAACCATTTCTCGATCAGATTGTGATGTGCAACAAAAAGTGAATTTTACACAACACCAAGTAACCACCGGCTCAGTGTTTGGATAAAGAAGAAGCTCCAAAGCACTTTCCAAAGCCAAACATACACCAAAAAAGGGTCATGGTCACTGTTTGGTGGTCTGTTGCCAGTCTGATTCACTACAGCTTTCTGAATCTCAGGGAAACCATTTACATCTAAGAAGTATGCTCAGCAAATTGATGACATGCACTGAAAACTGCAACACTTGCAGCCGGCATTGGTCAACAGAAAGGGCCCAGTTCTTCTTCAAGACAATGCCTGACTGCATATCATACAACGAATGCTTCAAAAGTTGAACAAACTGGGCTACAAAGTTTTACCTCATCCGCCATATTCACCTGACCTCTCGCCAACTGACTACCACTTCTTCAAGCATCTTGACAACTTCTTGCAAGGAAAATGCTTACACAATCAGCAGGATGCAGAAAATGCTTTCCAAGACTTTGTGGATCCCACAGCACATATTTTTATGCAACAGGAACACACAAACTTATTTCTCATTGGCAAAAATGTGTTGATTATAATGGTTCCTATTTTGATTAATAAAGATGTGTTTGAGCCTAGTTATAATGATTTAAAATTCGCGGTCAGAAATCTCAATTACTTTTGCACCAACCTAAATAGAAAACAGAAATAGGGACTATCCCACCCAACATTGTAGATGCTGTTGTCCACTAAAATACATGCTCTACTTTTTCATGGTAATAAAATTATATAGCTGAGAATGTGGATGTGCTACATCTTCCAGTACCTCCAGCAAGTGATTTTGGTCACTTGACAAACTATCTGTAATGGGATGTGGGTGTAAGGGCTGTGAGCCATTTCTGGGGCACGGTAAAAGCCTGAGTTGCCTACGCCATACACTCTTGTGCCTTCTATTCCGGCTGGAATGGTGACTACCACAGCATCCCTAGAAGCCATGCATCAAGGACACCAAATCCAACATGAGTATGGATTCCTGGATGACTATGTCGAGCCCACCCTGCTCAAATGCTCACCTCAGACTTTTACATGAAAGAGTAATGAACTTGGATGTTCTTTTAGCCACTGTTTTTTGAGGACTCTGTTATTCAAGCTTAGCGTATGCTAACTAAATCAGGAGATAAAGCTTCCATTTGCATTTGAGTATATGGCAGAAGGAAACCTGACAGAAATTTATAATGGTTCTGAAGGCCCAAAATATTATTAAGTAAAGCTTGTACTAAAAAAAAAGCCTTAATTTGAGGGAATTATGCTTGCATAGAAACAAAGTTCTTTAAAAAAGTTCAAGATGTTTTAGATTAGGGATCGACAAATTATACACAGCCTGCAGACCAACTCAGACCCACTGCATGTTTTTATAAATTAAATTTTATTGGAATGCAGCCACTCTCATTCATTTATATATTATTTGTGGCTATGTTCACACTACACTGTCAGAGATTAATAGTTGCTACAGAAAGGGGATAATATACAAAGCTTAAAATTTTTACTTTGTGGTTCTTTATTACAGATGAACAGAGATTTTTGCTCAAGAAAAAGTTTTATCCCTGGGCAAAAGAGAAATAAACTGTGGAAGCATAACAGGGTACTTAAAGGTGTTTTCCAATGAAGACTCAAGGTTTTAAAGGTGAAGCTAGAGCTGTATGAAAGGACAAAGAGAGAAATGCATACAAGAATCGAATTAGCATAAAGATGACACTAGTCTGGGCAACAATTTTTGGATATGATCCCCAAAGAACTGGCAAGAAAAGCAAAAATAGACAAATGGGGTTGCATCAAACTAAAACGCATCTGTACAGCAAAGGAAACAACTAACAGAGCAAAGAAATAACCCACAAAATGGGAGAAAATATTCACAAGCCATAAATCTGATAAAAGGTTCATATGTAAAATATATAAGGAACTCAAACAACTCAATAGCACAAAAACAACATGATCTCTAAACGGGCAAAGGACCTGAACAGACATTTCTCACAAGAAGACATATAAATGGCCAACAGGCACATGAAAAAATGCTCAGCATCACTAATAATTAGGCAAATAAAAATTACGATCACAATGAGATACCACCTGCCACCTGTTAGGATGGCTTTTATCAGAAATATGGAAGATAACAGATGTTGGAAAGGATGTGAGAAAAGGAAAACTCTTGTATATTATTGGTGGGAATGTAGGTTAGTACAGCCATTATGAAAAATGGTGTGGAGTTTTTTCTCAACAAACTAAAAATAATACTACCATAGGATACAGCAATGACACTTCTGATACATATCCGAAGGAATTGAAATCAATATGTTGAAGGGACATCTGTACTCCAATGTCCTTTGCAGCATCATTCACAATAGCCAACATATGGAAACAACCTAAGTGTCCATCACTGGGTGAATGAATAAAGAAAATGTGGTATACATACACATACACACACACACATATACACACAACAGAATTCTATTCAGCTTTAGAAAAGAAAGAAATGTTTGTCATTTGGGGCAACGTCAATGAACGTGGAGGACATTATACTAAGTGAGATAAGCCAGGCACAGAAGGACAAACACTGCCTGATCTCACTTACGTGTGGAGTCTAAAATAGTTGAACTCACAGAAGCAGAGAGTAAAATGGTGATTACCAGAGGCTGGGTAGGAAAGGAATGGCAAGTTGTTGGTAAAAGCATACAAAGTTTCAAATGATAAAAGGAATTAAGTTTTGAGATCTCTTGTATAGCAGGGTAAAATAAAAATATAGTAAAGATGGCACTAGAACATGATGAGGCAACTTAGTGGTTATCAGGCTAGGGTAAGTTGTTAGGGCCCAAAGAAACCTGCAACAACATGAGAAATATTTGTAAGATGAATAAAATTACTTCCTTGGAGAAATGCAAAATCCAGAAAATATTTAGAAACCTCTCTAAAGATAAAAGAGACTCCACAGTAAGCATGAATGGAAGAAACGTATGTTACAATTGATGAGATAAATATATAGAAATAGAAGAGATGTATGTGCATATATTATCTATCTGAATTTATCTATCTATTCATCTACCTATCATTTCCAAATGTACCCACTGAGAGGACCTAGTAGCAATGAGAACAACTAGCATTCAGATAATTTTCTAAATGCCATTCTCCAGGGTTCCCTGGAGAAAATGTTGATTCTAGTATTACAGCTGGGAAAATAAATTTAAAATAAACCTGGAAATCTTACTGTGCTAGGAAGTAGGTAAGTAATGTAAGGATACCGGGGATATGGAAAATGAATGGCAGTCAGCTTGAAGGGACTCCTACTGCCAAATATGACATATCTGGGATGACTTTCATATTAAAATAAGTAATCATATTCATAAGAACAAGATATAACCAATTGTAAAAATCCTTGAGTCAAATTTCATTTAAATACATATGACCATAATTTCATTAATACATTCATATATACATAAGTAAACAAAGGAGAAGGGAAACCTCTTCCTTACACTCACTCTCCAACCAATAAATGAAGAAGAAACAATAATGTTAGAAAGCAATAGTAATCATTGATTCGAGCAATAATCACCAATGAATAACAAATCTAGTTCATGAAATCTGATGAAAACCAAGATATTTCCATGGGCTAAAATTATATCTCCACAAAATGTTTATTAATTACAATGAGAAAAAATAGTCACTGTATTATGGAGAAATTTGCCAGGGACCACTTCACCAGCATAATATGCATCACTGTTGTGGTGTTCCTGATAAAAATTCATAACTTGAACATAACAGTGATGAAATATCAGACACTAGATTCAAAGAATGTTCTTCAAAATAACTGGCCAATGCATCAAAAAGTCAAGGTAATAAAAGAAAAAGAAAGTAAGAAAACTGCTTCACTTAAAAGGAGATTGAAAAGACATAACAACAAACTTCAACTTCCAGTAAATTTAGAATAATAGATTAGAAATAAATTTAGAATTAGAATAAATTTAGAAAAATAGATTCACTCTCCCACTTGAAACAACTAATGAGACAGATGAAATTTCAGAAATAAGAACCCTCAAAATGTAGAGCATCAGGCAAAGAAGGACATTGATCCATGAGAGACGAGAAACAAACAAGGAAAAACCTTTGACAAGCTTACTGTTTGTAGAAAATGTTCAGGTTACAGCACAGAGACGGAAGAGTCTGGAGTAGTTCAGTCATCTCCCTGAACGAAGAAGATAAAATGGGGAACCCCGGCAGGGCAAGTTAGTATGAGTTTACAAGGCAGACTACCAGATGGAGAAAGTTGCACGTGAAGATAATCCCAGAGATCTGCATAATGTCCCCTTCAAGTATTCAGTTGAGTGCTGATCAGCACGTGCTTGTGAAGAAATTAGGCAAGAATGGAGAAAGCATCACCTGAAAGAATTAGTGACTAATGTACCCATAGGATCTGTTCCCAGCAGCCATAACTCAGAGGCCATCGGTTAGCTTACTAAGCTACTAATGTTGATGGGCATTTGGCTATTTTTCAGTTTGGGGCTACTGGAAACAATGCTGAAATAAATACGTTTGAAAAGGTGATATTTGTACTCATTGAATATATACCTCTTTGAGTAGAATTGCTGGGCCATCAGGTATATGTACTCAGATTTCTGAAATGGCAGCCTTATAAATGAAGTAGATTGGTACATTAAACTAAAAGTAAGACATAGCAGCATGGAAATAATACTATAGGAAAATGTATGTGTTTATTCCCAACTACAAGTGTCTTCTTTTTAATGTAATCAAACAATGTAATTAAATATAAATTTGGATTAATTTAAGCTTGTTATACATTAACATATTTGGAAATAGAATTTAAGGAAAAATAGGTGAAATTACCATCAGGATTAGCAATTTACCCAATATTCTATAGCAGCTCTTTAGAAAAGCACCTCCCCATCCCTCTTCTATAGCCTTCACACTGGAACTTGATTCATTACTTTCATAAAGGTTTCAGATTACTGTTTTTAGAAATATTCCACTTTACTTGGCGGAGTCTCACCATACATATGTATATTATCCACTCTTCTCAACAGTCAGCATCCCCTCCCCTGTCCTTCTCATCCCAATCTGCAAAGCAGGTCAATAGAGTAACAGGAAGAGAGGAAGAGAAATCACAAACATTTTAAGTGTAAATTATAGATTAAGGTGAAATGCTTTATATGGTTTAAATTCTCTTCTATTGCATACTTCATGAAATAAAGTCACTTAAAATGAAATTTAGTTAAAAAGAATATCTAAATAACTAAATTTAATTTAGTTAAAAAGAATATCTTTCTCTTTTGATCCAATCATTGTTTCCTATAGTAATAATCAACATTCATTGAATAGTCACTGTGTCAAATGTCATACTTAATGCTCCTTAAAATAAACTTATTTAAACCTCACAATGTCCCTATGAAATTGATATAATTGTAATTACTCCTTTCCTGGATAAGGAAACAGGTTTACAGAAGTGGAGACTTGCCCAAGTCAACATAAAATCTATATTTTTAGCCACAATGTTGTCTCTCTAGTAAGTGCCTTTAACATTCAATTCAGTAACTCTGTCTCTCAAGCTAGATTATTTGCAGAATGAGCCTCAATAATGGCTTAGTGCTTGCTTTGTTCACCTGCCAAATATTTACACCAAAAACATTTTTCATTAGATGACATGATTCCCTGGCGGGGAAAATACTCCACTCATGTTGGGAGTAGAGAATCTTCATAATATGAGAATCTATGTGTGGGTGGCAGGGTAGGAATGAGGTGAGAAGAATGAAAGTATAATTTTATAAAAAGATCCAAAGGATATTCTGAAATATCCCCCAATGGATATATTCTCCACTTCAGTGCTCTCTCCCCAAAGTGTAATACTAACCACACCAATAATTGATCTCTGTCTCCATTTATTTCCATTGTTACCTCCTCCTGTCTTCATCTCGTCTATCCCTTCACTTTCTGAATTTTTTCACTCCAAGAAGCAAAAAATGTACCCATCTTTTTACTAGAATCTCTATTCAAATCCTGATTTCTGCAAGCACAGTCCACAGGGACAAGACCTCAGCTAAGGTCCTGGGTACTGAGCTGGATTGGCATTGGGTGTGTGCCTTTCCACAAAGACAGCAGCTCTGTTCTGATGGAGCAGTGCATAGTCTAGCAAAGGATTGAAGCCAAGGATTGGTAATATAAGAGCTACAATAATTATTGGACCCAAAAGAGACGTACAGTATGAGAACATAGGAGATATAATATGAAGACAGATCCCAGAGTACACACAAGAGGCCAGGAAAAAGATCACTACCTTTAAATACTAATATATTGGTGAATTACCTTCACAATTATGATATAAATATACTAATAGCGTATTCTACAGCATACTATAAATTCATTAGAGGTAAAATGATAGATAAAATGCAGACTAGATTTTTTATTATGATTTTTTGACAAGCCGCTGATAGGAAGTTGTTAGTAACTGTTAGACCAGCCGAACGATAACAACTTTGGGGAGGAATTAACTTAGTAATAAGAGTTCACTAGGGTTCTTTTATAACTAAGTAATTGTAGGTACAAGGCAGCATACCCTAGATGCATTTTTTAACCAGACACACTTGGCTCAAGTCTAGATCCTATTATTAATAAGCAGGTACCCCTGAATGAATTACTTAACTGTTCTGAGCCTCAGTTAGCACACCTTTAAACTGGGCCCTGTGAGAATATTGACCTCATTGCATTTGTGGGACTAGGTAGTAATTTATGAAAGGTGCTCAGTGTAGGGGCTGGCATATGACAAGAACTCTGTAAAATTAGAGTTATCATCATAAACTTAGGTAGTATATGAGACAAAGCTGTGCCTAATTTTTGCAATGTGGAAAGATTGGATAATGGATGACAGAAAGTCTCCAGGTCAACAAGCCTTTATAAGCCACTCCATGCTATTTATTCTTTTTATTAGAAATAAAATAACTTATGGGTAGGAATGAAAAATGTTTCAAATGGCCTGAAAGCAGCAATGATTCAATTAAAAAAAAAAAAGTAAGGCTGAGTAGTTTATAATTAGCAGTTACTAAGTTAACAACTCATTACATTCAAGGGCCTCAGGGGAAATTAACTATTTCAAATTGGGAAAGAACCATAAACTCTTGGAGAGAAAGAAAGAATAAAATTAAAGATAACCAATTACATAAAGGGGTTTTCGTTTTCAATCTTATGCTACTGGTCTATTCAATCATTTTGCATTATTGAATTTTCATTATTTCTATACCCAAATATGTCACCCTGAGAAGCTTACTGAATTATTTTTTGTGTGTTAAAGGCACAGAAACATTGAAGTCTTATTGCCAAGAAAAACCACCAATTTTTTTAAATGTGACCTTAACAGTT
>VSMD01123367.1:0-21966 GCA_008750895.1 Mirza zaza
CATTTGGGGATATGGCCAACATGGAAGTAGGGTGAGAGAACCCATAGAACAGAACTAACTAAATAGAAACCAGAGTCAAATAGGATGGAAAAAAAAAAAAAAAACCAAAGCAAACCTATTAGCTACTCCCTATCCCCAAATGCCATAAAAGATTGAGAAGGTGTTGGCGTTGTCCTCATGCTTGGGATGAATCATGGCAATTTCTGTTGGTTCTTAAGAGACAGGATACTTCAGCCGGCATCTGGGTTCGAGTCAAATGCCATAGGCGAAGGAGTGGATCCTTTCAGCCTGCTCCAACACTGACATTCCAGTCAAGTCTTTACAACATTTGAACAATAATTGGCTAACACTTTTAATTTCGAGACCATCGTTTTAAGAAAAGAACTGGTCCTCTTTTCCTACAAAACACTCTCTCTATGTGTACTGCACTGTATGGCTTGTCCAGCAAATCATTTGCCTATTGAATGAAGCCTGGAAATCTTAATAATCAGCAAGACAATCTCCCCATTTGACCTTCCTGTGTTTGTATTATTTAGCATTCTGGGGGTGCTGGATGCAAGAACAAGGGGGAAATGCTACAAATTACCAGGAAACTCAGTTATCAGAGATGCTGCTCCAGGCACCGTGGGAGTCCAGGGACTGCGATGAAGATTTGGGGGCCGGAGTATACAGGACAGTCACATTATTGCCCAACCCCTCTCACTAGGTCCCTGGCTCGACTTTGCCCCCCCCCCCCGGAATAAATACCTGCCCCATATCACTCAGAGCCCCTCCACCTCCTTCAGGGCCCTCTGGGGCATCTGTTTCTAATCCAAGCACGCTTCAAGTATTTTAGCCATGAGGAGATCCTGGCACCCCACGATGAGACTGGGGAATGACAATGTCTCCGATTCATGATCTTGACCTTCTGCAAGCAACTGGGCTGTGGACCACACAGCAGGCTGGGACGGGCGCCATGGTGAGGACTAATGAGTTTCTGAGTCAACTCTTCCACTGGGCATTGTCTTCCACTCTGTTTCCTTAGATCCCAGCTCATCAGGGGGAGATTTTGCTTTTGAACTTGAGTGGGACCTCTTAGTACTTAGGGTTTTGAAAACCACCACTCCAAGTGAGGGGTTCAGAAAGTGCCTCCGAGAACAAGCTTTTGTTCCCCCTACTCCAAACACCTGACCTATGGCCACCGCAGGGCCTCATCTCTACGGTGACAGTGGGCTGAGACTGACACATTCAATACATGACTGGGGGCTTCAATAGAAGGTGTCAGGTACACACACTACCCCCCTCAGCCCGGAAAGGTGTAGACCAAATTCACTCCTCACAGTCAGTGAGTCAAGCCTGAACTCTTCATCAGCCTCGCTCACATGGAGAACTTCCATGAGCACGAGAGGGAGGTTTCCTTGCTCTGATCCAAAGATTGACTCAAAAGCAGAATTGTTTTCTACCCTCAGAGGTCCTTGTTGAAATCATGTTGTAAATGACCAAGGGTCTTGTACAGGGGAATATGATGACTTCAAAGAAAAGCCAGAGAAAGAAAGGCAGGAAGCTACCCACATAGTAGGCACACACCCCTACTATGTGCCAGACACTGAGACAACCGATTCTTAAAATGGATAGAAGCCCCTAGAAAATGGATTGATTGTCTTATTCCATTTGAGTGATTTTTTTCAGCTCTATAGCTTTGGTTGGCTACAAAAGGGCCTTTGCAACATTTTTGTCATTCTCTTCTTTCTTAAGCTTTCCTTTTAGACACAATTTTGTATATTCTAATTGCAAACTCCAGTTTTAGTTCCTAAAACACCATATCATAATTATCACCAAACAAATGCAGTGATTCCACAAAGCCCAAACATATGTCACATTAATTCTTGAAACTAAAATACTTTCATTTTTCTTGGACTCTAAGCAAAACGGACCATAAGCAAAGTGTTTGATAAAATGACAGGTGGAATTCCATCCAATTAAGACATAAATATTTTTCCAGAGGCTAAATGTGCTGCAAAATAATAATCTTCACTCAACACATCTTTACATGTCTTTGGCAAAACACCTGTCTAAAACTGTTAACACTAAATATTTTGGGAGCTCTGTACTTCAAAGACATCCCTGAAAACGTCAAGCATTGTTAAAATGTTGAAGTAATTTTGGTTAAATGCTTCTGTGACAACTGTCGGACTTGATTTGTTTTAGCTGAATACATTCTGAATATTGCTTGGAATCTGTGAGTTGGTCATTTGCCAAAAGATGAGAAATGGGCTAAAGTGAAAAAAAAAATTACATGCATCAAAGAAATGGAAAAAAATGGAGGGAATCTTTGGGTATTTAAAAAATGCAATTTATCTTCTAGTTTGGAAGCTTCAAAAAAACATATTTACCAGTTGATGGCATTTGTAGTAAAATGATAAAGTGTACTGTAGATATCATTTTGATTCTTGGGCAAATTCATACATATAGAGCCACACCTGCACTTCTTTATGCAGAAAAAAAAAGGATACTTTAAAGTACCTTGAAGAAAATAGTGATTAAGCAATAGAAAATTGAGGTTTTTTTCCTAGGAACTTCTAGTTAGTTGACAAGCACTTATAGTTGGAATCACAGACAAAATACTAGAAGGAGTATAAACATTAGTCAGCATCTAGTCCAACAATGCTCTTTCTTCCTATACTGCCTCCATTCAGATAGCTAAACCGAAGCCCAGAGACCTAAGACCAACAATAGTAGTTAACACACATGCCTATTAAAAGTTTGAACTGAAGTGGGGGGGAGGGGAGATATTTATAAAACGCATCAACATATGGTAAAAGTGGAACATAAATGTCAAAGGTGTATAGTGAGATCAAAAATAAGAGGAACTAATGTTAATTGGGTAATCACTGTGGGCCAGGCATTATGCTAAGCACTTTACACACCTTATCTCATTTAATTCTCACAGGTACCTATGCACAGGGGGCCATTATTATCCTCATGTTATAAATAAAATCTCTAAGCGACTTGTCTAGATCGGGCAGCTAGCAATTTGTATAGTCAAGACTTGGAGTTGGTTCTGTCTGACGTCAAAATCCTCGTTCTTAACCATATGTGGACTTTCCTTCCACTGTTCACGACTCCAGCTTGCTTCTTTGCCATGAATTCCAGTAGGCACCATGATGGCTTGAGACAGCAAGGTGATGGAAATGGTTTGGAAGTTCCAGAATAGCTACGGGCCACACCTAAGCTATGTGGTTATCCAGGCTAAGGGTATAATGACCACAGTCTGGAGTTTGTCATGAGACCCTAGTTCAAATACTTTGTCCCATTGTTCCCATGAGGACACTCATTCTTGATATAGCACATGCTCAGAACTATTTTATAGGATGTTGCAGGCCTTGACTTAGCCTGAGACTCTTGGACTTAACCCAAGAATTACCCACACCTCTGAACTTCCAGACTACTCACCCAACATATTTTGATTGAATACCACTCGGTCTAAGGCCTTCCCTGCACCAAACACCCAGTGTTTGGTCTGAACCAGACCAACGTTGAATGCAGAAGATGCCAGTTATTTCCGGTTTCTCTCCATAACAGGGCTCTTTCTGTGGAAATTTCCAGAAACCCCAAGTCAAACTGGTAGAAGTAGAAAAGGAGATATACCATCTCAGTGAACTGAAAACTCTTGAGGCAGGTGTGTCTGAATCCAAGGATAAAATCCAGTTGACAGGACTTTATTCCACCCCTTTTCATTTCTTAGCTGTATTTGTCTCTAGGTTTGATGATGCTCTTAAATGTAACCTCTCCATAAGGAAGCAAGCAATTACATCATTCTTGTTGCCAGTGATGCCAGCAAAAAGAGAGTTTCTGACAAAAGAGAGATTTTTTTGTCTTTCTGACAAAGAGAACTTTTGAAAAAAGTCCCAGGTTGTGTCTGATTGGATGAACTTAGTCATGTGCCCACCACTGAACCAATCCTGGGGGCCGGAGGGATGGAATGTGCTGATTGGCTAGGCCTGGTCACATGTCTACCTCTAAGGTGTGAGGATGTGGGCCCCTGTCTGATCACATGATTAAGAGTAGGAAAAGGTGAGGAAAACCTGGGGCCTATTACCAGAAATGGGGGAATCAATGCTCCTCAAACAGGAAAAATCAGCAGGTACTCATGACATGTCCTCTCTTCTGGGATGATGCCAGCTGGGCAAGGGAGCAGGGACTAGAGAGTGTATTTAGCATGGGGACAAAGAAGCCACAGCAGGGACGCATTGAGAAGCTAGAGGCAGCCTGCTTCTCAGACTTCAGTTGCAATGGAACCATTTGAGAAGCTTCATTGGAAATGAAAGTTCCTGTTCTCTATCCCCAGAAACCCTTACTCAGCAGATCTGGGGAGGAGATGAGAACTCACGTCTTTAACAAGCTCTCCGAAACGACTGCGTTGCAGGTGGAGGCCTGAGAACTGTACTTCAAGAGACATTGGTTTATGTCCTAGGAAGACAGATCAGGTATTGAGTATTAAATGAGTTTCACTAAATCCCAAATTGTAGCCAGAGGGAGGTTTTAATACACACAAAGCAAATTTTGACAATGGCTCTCGCTGAATTTCTCTGTCTTGCTCAGTAACTGCACCTCTCCTGACCTCTCGGGCAGTGCCAGGTGCTTAATAAAAACTCCTGGGAGACGAGTATCTACATCAAGGCACCTTGCTGAGGGACGGTGTGTTGAGCAGTGACACGAAGATATAAGGGACTTACAAACAGCTTTGATTGGCAGTTCAGAGACACTAGCTTGCTATCAAATGAACAAGCCTGAAAATGGGGACATAGTATTTTAATGAAATCAGAAGGATTCTGAAACCTTACAAGAAGTAAGGGAAAAAAAAACATCTCCATGATTAGGAAATAATCGTACTTGAAAAGCAGAAAAGTAGAAACAAGGTATTGCGATTTGAACCCTCTGTGTTCTCCTCCCCTGCCCACTTCTCTTTCTGGTAAATTCGCCATTCATAAATATCCATGCATGGAGCAATCATGGGAGCCAAAAATCTTTTTAAAGTGCTCCCCTGCAAGGGTGACAGGGCAGTCAACCCAACCAGGTCCAAGGAACGCCTGCCCCTTGAAACCTGAAACTTCCCAAGTGCTATCACTTCAAGGAACACAGACCTAAGAGGATTAAGGTAAGTGTCCCTCCTAAAAGCCCAGAGAAACAAAGCTTAGTTTTTAGCATCACAAAGGAACATACAATTATAGAGGTTCTAAAGGAGGGAAAATATGTTAACACTCTTGGAGTAGGGGTGGGGGCGAGGAGGTACACTGTAGCCAGAAAAGGCAAACTGTCCCTAAGCACAGGAGAGAACATTCCTGCAAGATTATCCACTCTTTACAGAGAAATAGAGTGTAATTGAGATTTGTGCAAATGAAACAAAGAAGACGTATGCAGGGAAACCTTATTAAGTTTAATTTACTACATGTGCATTTGTGATTGGACCAAATAGCAGACTATTTCCCCCACCATATAAGAAGGGTGGTGAAGATTATCGTGATAATTAATAGTTAAGTCACTATATTTGTTCCTCGGTATCTGTCGGGGATTGGTTCCAGGACCTCCTAGGGCTACCAAAACCCACAGATGCGCAAGTCCCTTGTATATAATAAGATGCCATAGTATTTGCATATAACCTACACACGTCCTCCTGGATATCTTAAATCATCTCCAGATTACTTATAATACCTGAGATGGTGTACCTGCTATGTAAATAGTTGTTATGCTATATTGTTTGGGGAAAACGACAAGAAAAACAAAGTTCAGTTGTACAGAACCAATTTTTTGGAATACTTTCCATCCTTGCTTGGTTGAATCCACAAAGGCAGATCACAGAGTATGGAGAGCCAGCTCTCCGCAAGGGGACTCCTTCCTCTTCTAGATGACAAAACAAGCCTTCTCCAATAACTTCAAAAATACTTTACTAATATTCTTAGTGGGGTAAATCCTCTCTCCTAGCCTCAGTCTCTAAAGAAGTGTGAGTCAGTTATTTAAAAAAAAAAAATGGAGACTGTGAACTCTTTTGAAATCTAAAGGAATCTACGAACTTCAGAAAATATGCATATTTGCAAATTGTGCATATAGCTCATTTATGACATTGGAAAGACATGCCTTTCATAAAGTCATAACGTAAGATTGATGTGCATAAAAATGTCGTCTCTTTTACTCTTTTTTCCCCCAACAAAAATGAATGCTACTTCCCCCTCCCTCGATAGGAAATAGATACAGATGACACAAATAACATAAAAAGTAAGCTTTAACTCTGCTCAAAAGCAAATTTCCACAGTGAGATTCTTTTGTTTGGATTGACTAAGAAGTTTAATCTCTGGATCAGTCTTCAACCTGGCAAAGCGTGCCGCCGCTGACAACTCATCCGCTTCATGTCTTACTCATTCTGGGGGCGGCAAGTGCTGACAAGACCACGCCACAAATGCGAAGGGTGGCAGACGGGTCTGGGGCTCTCGGGGCCCCGTGGCCAGGCGGGGGCGAGGCTAGTCACGGGACACCCGAATTCCTCAGGACTTTAAGGAGACGCGTGTCGCATCAGCTCCTTTGTTGAGTTGCAGAGGTCACCTGTGGCAGGACCTGTCTGGTCGGCACGGTCTGTGGCAGTAGACAGTTACCCGTGTCAACTTTCAGACTAAAACCTCAGAAAGCCCCTGCAGCCCTTCTACGCGCCCACCAGTGTCTACCTGCTCCCACACTGCCAGGATCTGCCACTGTCAACTGTACCCACAAGGTCATTCCACCAGCACCCCACAATTCCTCCCATCCCAGATGCACACAGTAAAGTTTCTGGACAAAGAAAGGGCGCCCGTGTAGAGCCATCCGAAGTGTGTGGTGTCCCCTCCCCCTGGAACCGTTATTGGAGTAACAGCGCGTCTTACAGCAGATTCGATCTTACGACCCGGGAACAGTGCAACCCGTCCACCGGCGGCCCCCTCACCTGCCACAGAAATACAGAAGCCAAGGGGTTGAGTGAGAGCTTTTCTTTCCTTTCTTTCTTTTTGGCAACAGCTTCCGTAACAGGAATGGCGGGATCTTGAATTAAAAGATTTATTTTGTTCATTTGGTTAAGAAAAAAAAAAATCTGATAAGAATGCCGAGAGATAAAGAAATTCTTCCTAATCGTTTGGAGTGGGCACTTATCTTCTGCCCAAAGGTTAATGAAGCACATTAAGACTCACCCTGGAAACCGAGAGCTTCGGGATCTTAGTGAAAGCCTTTGCTGTCTGTTCCCATTTGCTGATGAAACCTCCACAACTGCAGTGAGTCAGGATGCCATGGAGACTCTTACAGGGGGTAGGATAGATGCCTAGCAGCATCGTTGGGGGACTATTTTGACTCTAGAGGAACTGTCTGGAAACAGCAGCGAGTTAGGGTAATGCACCGAGTTTCTTTCTATTCCAAGTAGCAAAACCAGAGGAGACGTCAAGGTTTGCAGGTGTTGTATGGCGTGTTAGGTCAGGTTCCCACCAAAACAGTTTCTGACACGGGGATTTGGGTGCAAGTAGTTTATTTTGGAGGGGATCCCAGCAAGCACCTGTAGAGGAATGGGGGAGTGAGTCAGGGAGTGGAAAAAAAGACTATAAAGGATGCTTTATCAAGCAGGTTACTGCTGTGGGCCATTCAGGTTCAGTTCTGCTGGTGGATCCTGGGAGGGAGTGTAGAACGTGCTTCCAAGTTGTCCCAAGCAAGGGGTGAGGGATTTTGAGTGCTTAAACACCAACTCCCATCCATCCATCACTGGTTCAGGGCTGCTTCCCTGGGGATATTCAGTTTTCCAGTATCCGGGGCTGCCTGGTGCATGGAAAGAATAGCTTCTGGCAGACAGAGAGCCTCAGATGTTTACAGCAGAAGTCATCAGAATGCAGGGGACAGAAGATCATAAGCAAGGAGTTTTCTTTATTGGTCCTCTATGTAATGGGCAAAAAACAGGGCTGACAGAGGTCATCTTTACTCTCCTCCAGTCGTTTGATGGAGGGACACAGGGTGGCTGGGAACTCCTCCATGATCTGCTTCAAGCAAGTAGAAAACAGATCAGTGATCCTGGAATGGGCAATGTCCCTTGACCGAGGCAGTACTACAATTTTATTCCTCCTTCCAAACCACACCCTAGCTATGTCTAAGGCACATGGCTTTCAAAAGGCTGTCCCAACTATGTGGACAATGTCATTGGTGCTGGGATTAGCAATCTCATAGGATGCTTTGAAGCAAAGCAGGTTTTGCATGTGTTCAATGGAAGTTTAGGTAAAGTTTCAGCATTTCTGGAATGAGTCTACTTTTCGCATAACACCATTTGGCCTAGCAGATTTTCAAAATGGACAATATAAAATTTGCCTTGCAAGAGAACCTGGGAGAAGATTTTCCTTTAATTCTGTTGACTTCATGCTTCCATTGATTTAAACCTCGGCTCACAAGAAGCATGGCTTTTTCCTAAGTCCTATCACATCTAGTGCTGCAGGTAACTTGGTCTCATCATATTTTCTCTTCTTTAACATTTTCCAATTTAAGGGTTGCCTGATGCTATCAAAGACATATGAAAAAAATCAAAATTTTGGAGGATCTTTCTTAATTTCCATCAGTGGGGGAAATAATCTCAAGCATGACAATCAACACGTTACTGGGATGATTTGAATTTTTTTTTTTTTCTGGCACATACTTCTTTCTCTTCTTGATGCTGGACACAGCACACCTTCCCACCCCATTGATCTTGGGCACGGCCGTGGAACCTGCTTTGATCAATGGAAGATTGGTGGACATGAGATTACAGAAACGTTACATGTCCTTGTGCATTTCAGCTTGGACTTTGTGCTTCTGCCCTTTACCATAAGATTATGGGTCCAAGGACACATTGGTCCAAGGACAGTATGAAGAGCAGATCTGAGTCCAACCCACAAGTGAAGTTGCTACCAACCCATGGACTATGGGTGACAAATAAATGCTTGTTATTTTAAGACACCGAATTTTGGAGTGGTTTGCTACGTAGCATTATTGCAGCAACATTGACTAACATATTACTTTATTGCATAAAAGTAGCATCCTTTATCACGTACATTTTCTTAGAGTAAAAAAAACATCTTATAGTTTGATTTAAAATGTATTTTCTCAAAAAGCAAATTTTTCAAAAGTAACAGAAAGGGCATTGAAGAAAACCTATTTTTCAGATGTTTTATTCTAATTTCAATCTCAAACTATACGATCTGTCAGAACTAGACTGTCATTCTACTTTTCTTCATTTCTGTGGTTGACACTAATTAATAGTCCATTACGATGTCATTCCCCCAGCTGATGCTGTTTGATGTGAACTTTTTCATCAAGTTCCATCTTGTTGTAGTTATGACCTTACAACTTCTCACTCTGACACAGTTTAATTTGTAATCAAAATTATAAACTAATGAAATAATATCAGGCTTGTTTTAATAGGGTGATTTGCTTGTTTGTTTTTAAAATTATCACAATTTGCCATTTTACCAAATTCACATTTTTTTTTTTTTAATGAAAGCTACATCTTCACTATCACAATTTGAAATGAGACACATCCTGGACTTGTTGCATACAATTAAACCACAACAAAAGGAAGCTGAGGCCATTTCACTTTTCATAAGGCTGTAATTATTCTTTAACTATTGGAATACGACATCCCTTAGGAGCTAATTATCGAAAAGCTCTCATCACACGTAGGAAACACACAAACAAATCCTTCAAGCACAAAATAAATGTTCAACATTAAAGAGCAGCATCCAGGAAGTCATACCAATCGGTTGGTTCAGCTAATTACTAATTTGATTTTTGGAGTAGTTGCATTAGATAATTATGACGCCTATTCATAACATGAAAAGTGCAAGCTTTGACTGACTTTAATAAAGATCTAGCTGTAAGAAAAAATGTACTAAGAACCATAATACAACATTTGCATTGCAACATAACCTGGGAGAAGTGTGGTAGACATTTTAAACTAGAAAACTATTCCCTTATCACGTAATATATATATTTAATATATCGTTTTGTGTATGTCATGTTGAAAGGCAAAGGGAGGTATTATACTAATATGATTTCATACAGTACTGCCTAAACCCAATTCAGATTTATAGAATGTGAATTATAAAATGCTTTTTTTAATTTGATGAGATTTGCATTAAACAAATACAGCATACTACCAACTATGGTATGGATCATAAAGAAATCAAAGTTTTTAAAGAAATCAAAGTTATGTACATGTTGTAGTGACTGTCCTACTCATTCTTAAATATATATATTTCTATGTCAGTGTATTCAAATCAATCTTACATTTTAAATGTAAAAAATTATAAAATTTTATAAAACTAATAAGACTCATACACTGTTGGTGGGAATGCATATTGGCCCAACTTTTTCAGAGGGGAATTGGTCAGTTACTATTAAAGTTTTAAAAATTTTGGCTTAGCCAAAGATATATTACTTTCTAGGATTTTTATCTTACAGATAGACTTGTACTATTAATATATTAGTGCTTAAAAATAATGAATAAGGATATCATTACAGCATTGGAAGAGTTAAAAATGTCAATAATAATAAATATTCCAATTAATAGGGATCTGTTTTGTGATAAATCTATATAACAGAATATCAGGCAGCTATGGAAGACAGAGAGAGAAGAGACCTGCATGCACTATTATGCAAAGACGCTGAAGATGTACTAAACACAAAAAAAGTAAGTTATAAACAATATGTATGGTGTGATCTCATTTTTGTAACCTAAAAAGCTATGCATATACAGCTCAGATAAAAGCATCTACAAATATTTTCCATGGACATGTATGGTGCCTGATGCAGTAAAGATGTTAGGTAAATATCTGTTAAATGTTAGTTTCTTTTCCTTCATTTTTTTTTCAGAGCTCTTACATATGGGGGACTGTCTTTCTGATATATTCCTATACAAAAGACCACCTGGCTAGACATACATCATATTGTTTTATAGCATTTCCCTGCAAATTAATTCTATAGACATTTGTACCATAGTCTTTGGGCATTAGGGTTTGCCCTGAAGAACTTTAGTGGCTACTTGATTTTCATTTTATTTTAGATAATCTGATTTTTTTTTCTGTATGAAAGTTCATAACTTTTTGAGATTAGGGTGTGGGCTAATTTCAGTCACTCTCTTCTATAGTTTTGGCTGAAATGTGATGAGCTGTTCAGATCTACAAACTCAGATCTTTTTCAGCTCAGGAAATTTAACTCCAATTATTCTTTGCTTATTGCTTTGATTCCAGGTCTGCTTGTTTCTTCCTCAGAAACTTCTATACTCCTTAGGTTAAGCCTGTGTTGATGTTTTCTGCAGTGCATCATTATTGTAATTTCTTGGTCCTGACAGAGCTACTCAAGTTTGTTCCTTGCCTTGTTCATTTATTTTCTTCTGTCAGTTTGGCCATAACTTGCCTCCAATGTAGATTTTAATTTTGTCTTTCATTTTTAATTTGCTTGTAATTCTTGGGGCTCTCTCACTGTATGAGATTCTGTTCCCAATTCATGTCTGCCTGTGGCTTCCAGCTCCTTCTTCAAGAAGATGATGCTCTCTTGGCATTCTATGGAGAATGCTAATTTTCTGTTTCCTGCAGTAAATCGTTTTTGGAGGCCTACTCTTTCTCTGGGTCTTCAGAATGAATATTCTTTTGTGTTTTCTCTTATGTGTTAAGTATTCCCTCTATTTATTCCTCCTTGAATAAGGAGAATGTTATTCATACCTAGTGTGTCCCAACAAATACACATGACCTCAGAGAGCAGCCTTCACGCTGGAAAGGAACAGTGGTTTCTGGCAGCTCTGGTTTCTGGCAGATATGAGGCTTAACTCTGGAAGCAGAGGAGGGTTGGGATGGGATGAATGATGTGCCTAACTACATTACATTTTTCTGGTGGCAGAATACAGATGGGCCAATGATTACGTTTCTCAATCCAATTCCATCAGTTTTGTAACAAGTAGCCAATCCTCCTAGATTCCTAATATTAGCTTATAAAAAGCCTAACTTTTGTTTTCCATCACACCCTTCACCAAATATTTCTTCTGCAGTTTCTCATTACCCAAAATGCATTTCTTAGATGCATCTGGCCTTTATTTTCATGACTGATAGCTGGTATATATTTACTTTCTATGGTAGATGACGTACCTTACCAAAGATTCTAATTCTTGTTAATTACCAGGCTATTTACATTACTGTAAGCTAAAAGCCTTGTGAAAATGGCTGTTTCTGTTGGCAGGATTCAGTTCCTTGCCATTATACAATTGAGGTTTCTGTTTCCTTGTTAGCTGTTGGCCAAGGACCACTGTCAGCTCTTGGACACCACCCTCAGGTCCCTGCCTCACAGCCCCTGCACCTTCCCACAACAGGGCAGTTTATGTCTTCAAGCCAGCAGGAGAAGCTCTCTGACTTCAGGAAGAATCCAATCCCTCTTTTCAAAGACTCATCTAATTAGGACAGACCCCCCAGAATAACTCTCTTTTGATTAATTCCAAGCCAACTGAGGAGTAACCTAATCACACTCCCAGGTTCCTCCTATACTCAAGCAGAGGGGACTACCCAGGGCGAATATACCAGGGGGCAGGAATCTTGGGCAAAATTAGAGTTTTGCCTGTCACAAGGGATCCTAAAGGGACTAGAAGGATGTCAGCCTGGAGTGCAAAAGTGTCAGATGATTGTGATTCGTGATTCCTCCACCAGGGAGCTAAGGAGTTTGGAGGCTGACGATGTTTGAATTGAGTAGCAGCATCATGAGAATTGGAACTAAAGAAAATGGCACTGTGTTTATCAGAATTCTATAAAGATCTGGATAAAGTTATTTCCCTGAAAAGTTATAGAACAAGGGTGGCGACTAGGTTGCATTAACTCTGATCAAGCAATAGTGGCTTCCTGAAGGCTCTGTCGCGAGAGCTTGTGGCCATTTCCAGGCTGGGAGGGCAGCAGTGCTGGACTCTATTTGCAAAGTCTGTTAAGGTGAGGGTGGGGACGGTGGCAGCACCGAAGCCAAGGAAGGGCCATGCTGGCGCGGGAGAGAATTCGTCCAGACTCTGTGCCTCTGAAAAGGAAAATAACAATTCTATTTCCTAGGACTCTGTGGTTTAATCTGTCATTTTCGAAAGCAGATCAAAATAGCAAACATTAATAAGATCTTCAAGCCTTTTCCAAATGTCAGGAGCTAGAACGAAATACAAATAAATTAATCCACTGGGAGCCTTTTCTATTTGTTTCTCTCTCCCGGTAAAAGCACAGCTCCAAATTTAGGAATTTCTAGGAATTTCTTGTAGACATAAGCAAGCAGGTCTGCCCAGAAAAGAGTTCAAATACACTTGCTTTGGCCTTGAATGATGCATTCCAAGGCTGCATGGCAACACATGTAAAGAGGTGAGAGGAAAGTTAATCCTCTAATGATAGGTCTGAGTCTCAGAAGAAGCACAAATACAGGGCCACGTGTGTGTGTGTAGGGGAGGATGCCAGCGTGGCAGAGCACACGCTCACCTGTGCTGTGCCGCTGCCTGGGCTGTCCTACCAGTTCCCGTGTGTTGGAGGAGCAGCTTCAAGTCTTTCAACTCAAGGTCAAGGGCAAACACTCAATGCTTCTTATTTGACCAAAAGTTCAGCTCTGAATATTTGTTACTACTCAAAGAGAGTATTTGAGACAACAGGCTTCGAAGTATTTGAGGCAAAGAGATTGGGAGCCCTGGATGACTGATTTCTGGTTCTACCTTTCAATGAGGTGGTAGAGTGTACTACCATTTGGCAGATACTCTTTCTGTCTCTCATTTCCTTTACATCTCAGGGAGGGGTACACTTCCTCCCTCCCCCACTGATGTCAGGCTTGACCATGCACACGGCCTCGTGCTGGGTCAGGGGTACTTCCTGTGCCATTGGACTTGGCCATGTGACTTCCACTGGCCAACAGATATCTGTGTGTATGATGTGATCAGAGGTATAAACTGTGTTTGGGTGATCGGGTTTTCCCTCTTGCACTTCTGCTGTAACTGTGACTCAAACACGTCCAGACCAGCCAGTGGTCCGAAGAGGACGAGGTGTGAGCAGAACAGACCTGAACACCCCTTGTGGCTGGGAGTCCAGCCCGCTGGAGCCCAGATGAGATTAAGAAAGCTGCCTGAGATGTGTAAGCAAGAATAAATGACCATCCCCTTAAGCTGCTGGGCTCGGGAGTTGCTCCCCAGTTATTGAGGCAACAGGGGACTGGCAGAGTAGGAGTGAGGCCCTGGGCAAGGCAGTTTCTCAGTTCCTTGGTTTCTTCTTATAGTGAAAGGATGCATCACCGGTACTTTCCTCATCAGGCTGCTGTGAGGATGCACAGAGACAAGGCATGCAAAGGGCTCACCATTAGCAACTGACGCAGAGTAAGCAGTTCACAGGCAGTTGTCATCATAGTTAAGAGCATGATCTGGATCCAATTTTTTTTTAATTCAAACCCTGGCTCCGGCACTAAGTAAGTTTCACAACCAAGGCCATGGATGTTATAGCTGAGGAGTCTAGCCTTGGAGCTGCTCCTTGAGATCTTTATTACTGCCACCACAAGTCCCTAAGGCCCTACTATGAGCAAGGTTCTGGAACAGTGCTCGGAACACAGACCTACGTGGTCTCTGATCTTCGAGTGGCAGGCAGGGCAGGAGGCTGTGAGACACGAAGAGGCAGGGGTGAGGCTTTCTGGGTGCTGAGAGGAGATATCCAAGGAGGGGCTACAGATCTAGGGCTCACTCTGCAGCCAGTTTTGGGGCTGGGCTGCAAGAGGCACGCTGCTCTCTCTCTGAGGCTGTGCAGTTAGAAGGGTTAAAAGTTACTAAAGTTGGTAAAAAGCTGCTGAAAATGTATCCCAGAGAGATCGAATCCTGGCATGGACTCAGTGGGCCAGAGTGGGCTTGGGGCTTGGAGCTCAGAGCTGAGACTTCAGAAGCAGAAGGAGAGAGGGGTCTCCAAGAGAGCACCTAGGGACAAGCCAGATGACAAGCCTGGGCTGAATGCTATGAACAACCTCAAGGCTGGACTCTATACTTAGAAGAAGCACAGTGTAGAAACTCCACCAGACTGCCTGGGGTTCAAACCCTGGCACCAGCAGCTACTGGCTATATGATCTTGGGCAAGTTACAGCACATCTCCGAACCTTCCTTTCCTAAGGGATATTAGGAAAATACAGATATTAATAGAGTTTACCTGATCAGGCCAGTGTGAGGATTAAAAGCGTAAAATATGTAAAGCACTTAGAATAGTATGGACTATTGTAGGATCAATTATTATTTATTATTATTATTTAATATTACAGGCCTACAACCCCAGAATTGAATCCCTTGGGTCAGGTATGTGTTTTACAATTCAGAATTATTCAGCCTGTAGAAAGGAAATATGGTACACACATATCATGCATTGTATAAAATATCAGCAGGGTCTGGGGCTGCATTTTGTCACTAAATCTATGAATATTTATCAGTGAAATGTGTGAATATTTAAATCAAATAAAAACTAGAAATAGCTTTGTGTTAGTTTAGGTCAGTTTTTGTTACTCTGTAAGATCCAAAATAAAAGTGGAAAATAAACCCATGAAAACAAAAACAAAACTCTCAGAGTTTGTGAAGCTTTGGGGATTTGGGAAATGTGTATAAGGATGTGCCTTTCATTGCTGAAAGTGTTTGGAGGCTGCAGAAGTGTGTCTGGCCAGGGCACAGGAGCAAGGGGCAAAGGTCTCCTCCAGCCAAACTGGTCAGGAGAGGTTGATTGCAGGGGGTGGGCTTGGAGCTGAGACCCTCAAGGACGCACATGACCTCAAAGGCAAGTGACAATGGACAGGACACAGAGCCCAAGATGGGTATGTCAAGACATAATCTAGGGCTAGATTGTAAATAGCCTTGAATGTCAGGACAAGAATATTGGCTTTATTGTAGGATATAAGACACTGATTTCCTTAAGATTGAATTTAGCATCTCAGGCGATTTCTGCTTCTAGTAAAGAGACTGGCTGCCTGTCCCTTTAGAAACGGATGGTCTGGCGTTATGCCCCTGTGTGGGGGTGGCACCTTGCTCTACTGCCCGTTTCTTCACCTTTGAAGTCTTGCTCAGCACGGCTGCCTCTGGTGACACACTTTGCCTGTTGTTACTAAACCCAAAAAAGGGCCCAGCCTGGGTCACGTGACTCGCTGCACAAAGAGCCGACGGAGGTAATGAGGATTGCCAAGGAAGAAAGGAATTTTCATGCCAGAGATGTCTGTCGGGAGAATGGCAGGAAGGAACAGGCTCAAATCCACCTCGCTGGCGGATTAAGGGCAAGGGCTGTTACGGTGGGCCATGGAAGGCAGGGCAGGTGGGGTGGGGTCTGAAGCCATAGGGTGGTCTGATTCAAGAATCAGCTGTTGGTGGTGGAGGGGGAGGCCCGTGGAGAGGTTGGTTAAGTCTGGTTTTTAGGCTGAACTGGTTAAAGTCTGAGTGTACAAAAAATAACTTAAGGAAGGGTTCATTTTGCAAGGCAGATTACACTGTCACCACGGGGGCAGATGCTGTCCGTACCCCGCCCACATCTCTTTGGCACTCACCTGCAGGCGTGGAAGGACGCTCGCTGGACACACCCGCAGGTCTCTGCCCCGGCCACCGGGGAGCCTGGGGAAAATGCAAAGAGTGGATGCCTTAGTGGCAGCTCTGGACCCATGGCTTCCTGCTCTTGTTTTGTCTCACTCCTCACCCTGTATCCACGTTTCCTGAGACACCTCCCAAATAAACTAGTTACACTTGAAGTCTTTGATCAGTTCCTGCTTCTGGAAGAACCCACACCGAGTCACCTCGATCAGAGGAGCGGCCCTTGCACTGACCGATTCGTGCTTTGTTTCATGGTTGCCACCAAGAGAAGCTAAACTCCTTGAGGACAGGAATTTTTCATTCATCTTTGAATCTCCTGGTGCACCGCAGAGGGGAGGCATCAAATAAATGTTCTCTGGATTGATTTGGAAAATTGGGTCAGTTCCAATAATTTGCAAGAACTAAAGACCCTCAATGACCTCAGGGTCAAAGTTAGCTCCTGGATTTAATCAATGGCTCTGCCTCTTCCAAGCTTGGTGATCTTCAGCAAGTCATTTCATCTCTCTAAGCGAAATGGGGAATAATAAAATGTGCCCCGGTGAAAAATCAAACAGGATCATTTGTGTGAAACACTAATCTTATTTCCTGGCTCTGAGTGTGAGTCACATATATCCATTCTTTTCCCAATTATTCCCTTTCCTTGTTCCCTAACCATCCATAACCACTTCCTCCAAAGTGTGGGCTCAAGCGTCTTTCACCTACTTATTGAAATGGGCTCAAGGCCATGTGCATGTGATCTGCCGCTTTCTACCTCCTAAACAGAACATCTCCAGGTTTAATGAAGACCCTGCGGCAATCTGTGCGTCTTCTGTTGTAAGTGCCGCTCAAATACGTGCGCACAAAAACACGCACACAAGCAGGCTTATTCTGTGCAGCGCACTGTCTCAGCTACATTTCCTTCTCCACGTGGACACCAACTATTAATAAACGCTCTGCTGGTTTAATCAGAGTGACATGTACATCATCTAACTAAAAAGGTCCCTAAGCTTTGGCCATAAGAATGAGATCTTCTCTCTCTTCATCAGCATCAAACATTTCCCGGGCTTCACATATGGCCTCAGGCTAGGCCCTTGGATACCTGGAGTAATCCAAGGAAATGTCACACTCATGAGCTTCTTACTTTTCTTGTTCCCCTCTTGCAGGGGAATGTGGAGGCAGAAGACAGTTTTGATCAAATGGAAAGAGTATGGAAAGATAACCAGATCACCTGGTTATCTAGTCAGAAAGGAGAGAGCTGACGACTCTCGCTGTGCCTCAGTTTCCCTACCTGTAGGAGGAAGTATGAGTAGATGTTTTCTATGGGTCCATTTATAAAGGTTTTATGTTGAGAAAGTTAAATTGGAGGAAATTGTTTTTTTTTTTTTTTGAGACAGCGTCTCACTCTGTTGCCCAGGCTAGAGTGCTGTGGTGTCAGCCTAGCTCACAGCAACCTCAAACTCCTGGGCTCAAGTGATCCTTCTGCCTCAGCCTCCCGAGTAGCTGGGACTACAGGCATGTGCCACCATACCCAGCTAATTTTTTTTTTTTTAGATATATGCTTTCAGTTGTCCAGCTAATTTCTTTCTTTTTTTTTTTTTTTTTTTTTTTTTTTTTTTTTTTTTTTAAATAGAGACAGGGTCTTGCTTTTGCTCAGGCCGATCTTGAACTCCTGAGCTCAAGCAATCCTCCCGCCTCGGTCCCCCAGAGTGCTAGGATTACAGGCATGAGCCACTGTGCCTGACCTGGAGGAAAATTTGATTGCAGAAAACACGCACCCTGTGATTTCCTGTTTTTTCTTTTCCAAAGATCCAACTAAAAACGGATGTCTTGAAAGATGTGTGTGCTATTGCCCCCACTGTGCTTTCTTCATGAACTGGGGTAAAGAGGAGGAATTTATTTGAAAGTAAATAGACGACAATATAGACAGGTCTACTGTATGCGATAGTTTAAATTCAACATTTTGAACGCGGTAGAAACAAAACGCATCAGCATTTGACCAAGGATACATTCATATGTCAGTTTAATGCTCCAGCTGTTTAATCAAAATCTGAATAAAAGGTCTAAAGCCCAACAAGCAAAAATATCATAGTTGTGGGATTCGGCATTTGCTCCCCCATTGTCAGTCAATTACTGTGCGATTTTTCCCTGTGACTGAATAACTAACTGTTAGCAAATAATGAAAAGGCAATTACGGAGATGCTTTGTTCCTGTTACTCCCTGCATTTTACCCTGCCTATAATTATTGTCAGAGCTGGAGGTTTACTGTAGCATGGAGGCAGCACCAGGCAAGAAAATGGAATGGGCTGGTGCATGGAAAATTGCAAATGTCACAGCCACCTTCATTGGCACTGTTGGACTTCGGAGAATAAAAAATCAGAGGGAAAAGCTCTCCATGTGGGTTTTACAAATTCTCTACCTCAAGCTGTCGTGGCGACTGGGGAAGTGGGCTGGGGGCGCGGCTGGGGGGCGCACAGGAACCAGGCATGACGTTTGTTCTGTTTTCATGTGTGCAATTCCCAAAGGGCTGCGCATTTTCACCGCAGTTGGCCTGAAACCGACTCATGGAACTCTTCTTTTAGCCTTTGCCTCTCATTAGTGGTCTCCATGCTGTTTCATAATGGGGAGTGGCATATAAATGATGCATTTTATGGGGTTTGATCTTTCTTCAGAGAGGAAATGTGCCACATATGGACAGATGTCTGGAAAAGAAAATGACGATTGTGCCCTCTTTGTGTAGATGCCGGGACCTATTTTTGGAAGCTGACTTTCACTGACCATATGCAATGTATCTTCCTTTTTGATTTTATCTTTATTAACCAGAAATTGTAAGATAAGACCAAAGGGATAGAGGTATATTTCTAATATTGTTGTCTCTTATTTATTTAATAAACATTTCCTGAATATGTACCATGAGGAAGGTTCTGGACTAGGCAGGTTCTGGGGAATCAAAGATGAGTGGGACATGTTTCCTGTGCATAAAAGACTCTGTTGAGGTATTTTCACACCCAAATAAATGTCTCTCTGTATAAAAAGCAACTTAGCATAGCCAAAAGTGTGTAAAACTATATATTTAAAAATATGAATTCTAATTCCAGCTCTACCACTTACTAGCTGTTTTATCTTGATGTGTCAGTTAGCTACTGCTGTGTAACAAACTATCTTCCGAACCCTGTGGCTTAAAGCAACAATCACATATAATTAAAGTTCATGATTCTGCAGGTCAAGTGGGAGGCTCTACTCCAGGTTGTGCTTGGCTGGGGGCATCTCAGCTGAGGCAGTTTTGTCGATGTAGCTCCCATCTTCCTCCTTTAAGCATCTGGCTAGACTGGATTGTTCCTCTCGTGGCAATGCTCAAAGAGCAATAGAACAAGCAGGAACATGCAGGCACACACACCAAGCTGATTTCAACTCAGCTTTAGTCATGTCTGCTAACACCCTATTGGCCAAAGTAGATTACATGGTCAAACTCAGACTCAAGGGTCAGGAAAATATACTCAACCTCTCAATGGGAGAGATGTCAGAGATAAGTGGCAAAAGGGATGAATGATGTTACAGGTGAAAAATTGGGGGAAATTAATGCAAACAGCCACACTTGGATAAAACTCTGTGCCTCAATTTCTTTGTAAAATGAAAGCTCACCTTACCTGCTTTAAGAGATTGTTGGGAGGATCAAAGGAAATAAAGAATATGACTTTGCTTTGACAACTACAAAGAACTATAGTTATGTAACCTGTTACTGCTCTCATTACTTGCTACTTATTTTGCTACCATAAATATTTTATAATTTTTTTCCAGACTCAAGTAGAGATTTTCTGTAAACTTCAAATTTCCATAAGTTTAGCTGTCAGATATTCTTCTATTCATTAGATAAATTAAAAATAGAAAATGGAAATTACTTACTTATAGAGTCTATTTTTTCTTGTTTTATTTGTAAAGCAGGTCACCTCTTCAAGACCCCTATATGATTTGAGGGCAGACAGAATCTCAAGGCTATTGTTCCTGGTTTCTGTGGCAGCCAGCCATGAGATTTCCCTGGGTTTAAGATAGAAGAAGAAAACATTTATAGGCTAACTCAGGCTGCTTTGGCAACTGCTACCCTTAGGTTATTTCCATAGCAAAAGGAAAGCAGTTCAGGAGGGGTGATTGGTCATAAATAAACAGGCAAGGATATATATTCACAAGGACAGGAGAAAGACAGATTATTAATACCAGTCAAGGGAGTAATAAAAACACTCAGAGATAGACATATATAGGTTTGGATCCTTGCTCTACCACTTATTAACTGGTTTATTTAGCTTCTAGGAACTGTCTCCTTTTTTTTGTAAATTAGAGATATAACATCTAACTGATTGTATTCTTATCAGGACTTATCTTAATCAGTGAGATATAATATATAAAGCCCCTAGTATAGCACCTGGTACATAATAAATACACAAGATATTAGCTCCCTTTTCCCACCCTGATTTTTTAAAGGTTTATTTTTCCCCAAATATGTCAAGTCATAATTATTTAATTTTAATGACTAAGACCATGAAATACCTTATTTTCCCCATTTACGATATCTCAGGTTTGGATAGATCACAATAACAGAAGTCTCCAAGAATAAATTTGACAAAATAAGTGAACAAACTATAGTGTATTCTGCCTCAGAAAACTCAATCTCTGTAGATGTTGGATAAAACAAAGAACTTGTCCTCCTTCTGTTCCTTGACCCTATGCCTAACATGATGTATACAGTTGGCAAACTCATATTGAATATAGATTATCCATAATCTTCCCCCAGACCAGGCCAGCCACTCTCTCTCTCTCACTCTCTCTCTTTCTCTTACTCTCTTTCTCTCTCTCTCTCTCTGTCTCTCTCTCTCTCTCTCTCTCTCTCTCACTCTCTGTGTGTGTCTCTCTCTCACACACACACATGCACACATAAAAAACTTGTCTTGGATTTGGCCAGAGTCTTTTGGAGGGCAGGACTATAGTGATTTAGAAAAAAATTGAAAGAAAAATCTCTCTCCGTAGGCAGAGAGGGAACCATATAAGAACAGTATAAAAAGAGAAAGAAGAAAAAAGCCAAGTTTACATGAGCATATAGATGTTACTATCATGACAAAAATAGCTTGCCGAATTTAACAGTACGTTTTGAAAATAACATATATAAACAAAATAGGCTGCATCCCAGGAATATAAGAACATTCACTATTAGAAAAAATCCAATATAATTAATCACATTAAGGAATTGAAGAAGAACAATTACATGACTATCTCAATAGAAACAGAAAATTTTTATAACATTACTATTTAGAATTTCTTTTTAAATAGCTTTTAAAGGATAGCAGGAAACTGCCATAATCTGATAAAGAAACCTAAAACCCAAGGCACACTCAATTGAGGAAATTTGA